>CM054060.1:171743124-171971496 GCA_028641055.1 Alopecurus myosuroides | reverse complement strand
GATGCACCCAAAATGCATCTACTTTTCCAAGCACTTTGCATCGTATTTCTCTCTGGAGTCGCCCCCCCATAATTGAATAAATCTGCAGAATCTGATGCTGTTTTTAGCAAAAGTCTTCTTTCCGTCTATTTTCGCAGGACTTTTCACAGGGGACGAAAACCACGTAACTTTTTATAGAAAAGAAGGGGAATGAGCACCAGATGGGACCGGGGGGCCACCCGAGGGCCAAAAGGGGGCCCCACACGCGGCCAGATTCCTTGGCCGCGTGGGGTCACCCCTTTTGGGCCCAGATGGCCCACTCCGGCTAGGTCTTCGACGTACCCCTCCATATATACGAGAAACTGACGGGTTTCGAAAGGGAGGGCTGTTCGTGAAACAGAGCGCCGCCGCCACCACGATCTTCGATTTCGGAGTCAGATTGATCTGGGATTTCACCCCCGGAGGTGGAATTCGAGGGGCTTCGTCACCATCATCATCACCACCATCATCTCCATCGACCATGAGCTCCATCACCCCCTCCATGTGTGAGTAGTTGTTGTAGGCATGTGAGGTGTGAGGGGTTTTGGATGAGATTGATCATGTAATTGCTACCCGGTATGCGGGATCTAGGGGTTTGTCTTGAAAATTCTTATGTCTTATGTTGATGCACTATTGCTAGGCTTAATGTTTGTTACTAGGGCCCAAGTGGCATGATTTCAGTACTGAACTTACATTGCTACATCATATATTTGAGTTTGGTATCTATCTGCAATGTGTATTACCTGCTATTATGTTGAACCTGCGAACCCTAAAGTGACAGCTAGGGAAAACAAGGGGGATATGTTCTAGTTTGAGGATTATGTGTGTTCATGGAGTGTTAATGCGTTGGTCCGGGCTATTCGAAAGGGTAGACCTTAATTACCTGTAGTTCGAAATTGGCCCCGGTGAAATGGGCAGGTAGGACAATAGGCTTTGTGCAAATTCTCTTGGTTAGTACGCACAATAATTTACGGAACACACACCTACATAAAACTGAGATAGAGAAAGGCCCCGCTGCTAGCAAAACATTATTACATGATCAATCTTATCCGTGCAACACCCCGTTGTCACCTCATGCCTGCGTTTTAGTCTCTGGTTTACTTTCACTCTTTTCCGGTGAAAACTGGGAAAACACTTGCTCTCCATTTACTTTCTGTTTGTTTACTTTCACTGCATTATTACACTCACCACTCTCGCTGCAAGTTCGTTGATACACAGGTGTGGTTGGGAGTGACGTCCCAATTGCTAAAGTCTCACCGGTATTCTTGTGTTCACACTGAGTCGAACTACAAATTTGGGTAATACTTCCCATCGAAGACTACGATTGATCTCCTGCACTTGGGAGCCATCAAGGCTGTTTTCTGGCGCCGTTGCCGGGGAGCCTAGCTTTATTGGTAAGACCACTTGTTATTGTCTACTTGTTGCACTTTCTTGTTCCCTACAATGGGAAAGGGAAAGGACACTTCGAAGGAGGTAATGCCTTCGACGACTCGTTCTGGTAATGATTTGCCTAGTAGACCAAAATTTTCACCTAATATTGTTTCTACTGTGGCTGCTAAGAAAAAGAAAGGAATAGCTGGTAAATCACCATTGTCAAAAATGTCTACTAGTACATCTAATGATCAAACACTTGATAATGTAGACAAAGAACTAGCTTCTGAAATTCCTGAAACTATTGAAACACCTGAGGCAAATGAAACACCTGAAACAACTGAAATTCCGGAATCTTCTGTAGATGAAAATGTAGAACTTGAGCTAGAAATAAATGAGACTCATAGAGAGTATGAATATCGGGCCTCTTCTGAAGAAGAAGAAGCATTTATTGAGGCCTTTATATCACCTAATTATACAAAACTTGATAAACTCTCTATTTATGATGATGCATCTCTTGGAAACTGTTTTGCTGCTACTAGGAATTTGTGTGGCCCAGCTATTAGAATTAGAGATAAAGATTATGAATTCAATGTTAATCCTGAGATAATTGAGATAGTTGAGAAGTCTAGATTCTGTGGAAAGGATGAGGAGTCTCCTCTTGATCATATTGCTGAATTGCATGCTTTATCTACTACATTTGGAAATGATGAAATCCGTCAACATTATTTATTCTTAAAATTGTTTCCTTTTTCTTTGGGTGAAGATGCTAGAGTTTGGTATAATCGTTTAGGACCTGCATGTATTACTAGGAAGGAAGAATGCTTGCAATTGTTTTTCAATAAATATTTTCCTGCTGAAAGGATACATGCATTAACTGTTGAAATTGGCAATTTTAAACAAGATAAGAAAGAGAGTCTACCCCAAGCTTGGGGGAGATTTGGTAAAATGTGTAATAAATGTCCTGGTCATGGTTTTAAATCTCATGAATTGCTTGATATATTCTATAATGGAATAATGGGGGAAACAAGAGACTACCTTGATAGTATTGCAGGGAATATCTTTAGGGACAGAAGTGTTGATGAAGCAATTGAATTACTGGAGTCTATTCTCGAGAATGAAGCTGATTGGAACATTGAGGAGATAGATAAAAATGAGACACTCCTAGAGAAGAAAGGAGATATACTCGAATTGAACCAAGAAACAATGGCTGAAGCTTCCAAGGATATTAAAGAGAAGGGAATTAAAACCTCTCATCTCAAGGAATTATCTGAAATGGGTATTAAACTTCCTACTGATGAACCATGCTTTCCAATTCAAGTGAACTCTATACTCCCTATGGAAGGTAATGAGGAGGTAACACCTCCTGTTGATGTCTCTTATGTTAACAATTTTGCTTATCATGATAATCCTGAGGAGCGTAAAATTAGAATGACTATCATGGAAAACCATCATAAAATTAATTTCCTCCGTGAAAATTGAAATGCTAGTGTAGGGGAAGTTAAAAGAATTGTTAAACATTGTGAAATGACGAACAATCAAGTTGAGAAAATGATTTCTTTACAAAATCAATTGTATGAAAATCTGAATAAACAAAAACAATTATGTGGAGTTAATACAAGGGGAGGTGCAAGCACCCAGGATCCTGATTATCCTGATGATCATCCTAAAAGAAAAGAGCAAGTTGCTCTTAAAGATGAATCTTTCGCAGGAAAATCTCCCAATGAAAATGAGCATGATGATGACTCCAATGAGCAAGACAAGGATATTTCTATTTCTGATGCTGAAACTGAGGATGATAATAATGAATAAGAAGAATCATCTCCACCTGATATTGAACAACATGATGATAATAATGAAGAAGCTGCTGGTAAGGAGGATCCTCAGCCTCCTATTCAGAAGACCAAGAAGAAGAAGAAACCAAATAAAGATAAAGATAAAGGTAAAGAAAGGGATCCATGGGTACAAAGACCCATTCCATATCCCCAAGAGGTATCAAAAACAAAAGATGAAGAGAGGTATGGGCAATTTTATGATATGATTAAGAATATGAAATTAGAGATTCCACTTATTGATGCTATTAAGAATCCTCCATATTCAAAATACATGAAAGATATTGTCACTAATAAAAGAAAGATACCTACTGATGCTATTACTGCTATGCTTGCTGATTATTCATTTAAAGGAAAATTGCCTGAAAAACATGGAGATCCTGGTATTCCTACTATTCCTTGCAAAATTAAAGAAGCCTATGTGAAATATGCATTATGTGATTTAGGAACTGGTGTTAGTGTTATGCCTTTCTCACTATATAAGAAGCTTAATTTAAACAAACTAGTTCCAACAGAAATATCTTTACAAATGGCTGATAAAACAACTGCTGTACCTATAGGAATATGTGAGGATGTTCCCATCTCTATTGCTAATGAGTTGATACCTACTGATTTTGTTATATTAGAAATGCCTGAAGATGATAATCTATCTATTATTCTTGGTAGACCTTTTTTGAATATTGCAGGAGCTGTGATAAATTGCACTGAGAGCAAAGTGACATTTAATGTTAAAGGAAAAGAGCACACTATTTATTTTCCCAAGAAGAAACATGTTACAAGTATGAGCACAAGTGTGAATGCTATATAAATAAATTCCATTAAGATTGGTAGCATTGAAGTACCTATACCACCTCCAGCACCAAGGGTATGAAATATTGATGATTATGACCATTCCAATCAAATATGAGGTAACTTGATTTATTGTTTTATAATAAGTAATAATAAGAATCATGAGCTATATTCTTTACATGTTGCTAATGAGACCTGATCAACCTCATTACTAATGTGGAAATGATAAAGGCATGATTCACAAACATTTAAATTGCATTTTTTATGTTGTTTTCTTTAAAATTGTGAGACATAGACATAGTATTAAAAAAATTAGAATCAGAAATCACAGAATATGAAGTTTTAGAAATTCTCTGTAGAAAAGTTTCACGTAAAATTCCATAAAAATTAGGGGGTCAGTTTTTTGCCCGAAGGGACCAGCAGCCAGTGGGGAGCACCAGCAGGCCACCAGGGGCCAAAATAGGTACCTCCACGCGGCCAGATTCCTTGGCCGCGTGGGATACCCCATTTTTGGCCACAACTGGATGCTGGGGCCCATCCAATGCTCATCTGCTCCCTTTCGACCGAAAACCAACCCCAGTTCATCTCCTCCAATTTTCCCGTGCTCTGTTTCTCCGTCAATCCTCGATCTCCACATTTGAGGCAGATTTTTCAAATCTGTTTGATGGAATCACTCCTTGGTATGTAACTCCTTCACTCATCCAATTACTTTTTGCTCCCATGCTTTGTGTATGAAGTATTTTGCTGCACTAGGTGTCACCTATTATGTCTAAGAACTCCATGAATTTAAGTTTTCTAGTTAATATGGATGCATGATATTGATTAGAGGACTAGTTATGGATGCCTTAGCAATGTTTTAGAGTGATACAGTTTAATTTTTGTTGAATTTTATTTTGGTACAGCAAGGTAACATGCTGAACAAGGGAAAGGCATTGCTTGGGATGTCCTCAAGGACAAGGAGAAGAGAATCAAGGGTGTGCAACAATCATGATGATAATCAGTTATGGGAGGATGAATTGGTTTTTGCAGGAAAAATATGCGTGTCCATACCACAAGATGGCAAGACCCCGAAGTTCTTGAACATTGGGGGATTGCTGAAGATTTCCAAGCCTTTGCTGCAACTACGGGGCTGCTTGAGTTCTCACGCCATCCACGCCACATATGTGGAACTCTCGAGGGAATTCCTCTCTACCAGGTTTGAGGGACCGGTGGTGCACCGGAAAAGTAAGTCTAAGAACCCTCCTCCGGCTACTTTTGTCATTAAATTTACAATGAGGGGGCAGCGTTTAGTCATGTCATTAGAGGAATTCTGTAAGGCTATACGTGTACCAACTACGGGGTTATGGGATGAAACATATGCTGATTCTAGAGAAGAACTTGTCACATTCTGGCGTAGCATTGCTAAAAATATTCCTGAAAGAATGAATAGAGGCAAGCTCACATGCATCCAACACCCGGGCCTTAGATATATTGCATTGTTTCTTGCTAGAGGATTCCTTGCTAAGGATAACACTTCTGCTTGCACTGGTCCTATGATCTATTTATTAAAATGTGCAATGGAAAATACAACACCTATATATAACCTGGGAACCATACTTGCTAGAACTTTGCATTTAGCTGTGAGTAGGAATGGCACGGATAAAACTCCTTTATATGATTTGTGCCATTGCCACTTTAATCCATGAATACATTATGGCGGAACGAGGTTTTAATGATAACTTGGGTACCATGGTAAATGAGTCTCGACTGCTAGATTTTGGTTTACTTTTTCGCATGGATATGAGCAGGGCTAAGAAAGAATATTTTTCATATTGCTATAAGGATTCTAATGGGCACATTGTGTCTGTTAGGATACCTTGTGCTGACTTGTTTGACAGGGAGACAAAGTGGACTGTGCAAGAAGAGCCACAACAAGAAGAGCAACAACAGGAGGAGCCCCAATACCAGGCGCCTATGGCATATCCCTGGGGCTTCCCTGAACCACACCTTGGAGCACAGGCATGGCAGGATCCATCCTTCTTCCAGGGAGGTTCGTCGAGTGGTGGACATGATTACCACCCAGGATGCTAGCTTGATCACAAGCTCGGGGGAGTATTTCTCTCCCTCCTCATTCGTTGTGTTATATCACTTGCATGTTATTTGTTGTTTTATGTTCTTTAAATCTGAAAAACACAAAAATGTTTTTGTTATTTGTTAGCTAGTTTACTTCTGGTTATTTACATTATGTTTCTAAAAATCAAAAACCACAAAAAGATTTTTGTTTTCTTGAGTTTAATATAAATACGAAGCTGCAGGAATTGCTGAAATATGTTCACTGTTATATGCTTTAATCTTTACTTGTGACTCCGTTTGAGCTGAAAATTTAATCACTACTGCAACTTTTTATGGCCTTCACCTCTGTAAAACATGAGAAACTTTTGAGGTGTTTAGGTAGGTAAACAAATTGCTGAATGCAGTAACTTTTTATAGCAAGATTTGAGTTTTTATTGAGCAGTTCAAGTGGGGAGATGAGAATAACAATGATATGATAATGTGCTTGAAGGGATGAAAGGTATGACACCTTTGTCGTGCTTATGTATGCTTTTTAATAACAGCAAGTGCACACCTTATGATTCCCTTAACACTTAGTGACATAATAGCCATTGTTTATCTTCTCCGTGGTTTAGTAGAATATATTCTGATGCAACTGAAATATTGTTTAGTGTCATTACTTGGCTGATGGATTGAATAATTGTAGCCTTAAGCAAAGGTTTACGCATCCCATTGTGCTTACTGAACTTGCCAACCAAGTAAAGAATTAAAAGAGAAAATTTCATGAATGATAAAAGTGGAGTCTTATGCTTGACTAACTTATGGTTGGGGGTTAGTCTAAATGTGTATCACATGGAAAACTTTCAACGCTGCACTAAGAATTCTATATTCAAGTTGATATTATGTTCTTTTAACTGTGGATTCCTGTCATGCCGAAATGAGGTAGAGGAATAGTAAGTCTTGATGAGTAAGTATATATGATTAGAGAGACGCATTGGGCCGCTAACCCAAGCCATGCGATATCATGGTGGAAATTTACTTATAGCTAGAATGGACTCCGCAACATATCCTATAATAAAATAAGAAGCTATGCATATAGTGAATGAAATAAAAAAGGATAATGAGTCCATTCCATTTGTTTGTCTTGCCATTTTGACATGGGCTGGTTTCCATGTCATGGGGCAAGAGGTACCCCAATTGCTGCTCTCTATGATGTCATTAATACTTACAATGATTGTACAATGCTTATTAGGAATCTAGAGTTGAGTAATCATGGTGCGGGACTTCGCTTTTAAGGGGCATGAGGCTTTCAACTTGTAGTTTGTCAAGCATAAGAATCAAAATGAAAAATTAATGCTTTAGCAAAACTGAGAGCAAGGTAGTAAGCAAAATGATTTTACTTGTCAACATATGAAAGAATCAGAGATCTCAAAAATCTTGATATGATTCAATCATCAGCGATGCACAAGCCTTTGTTTATGTCTACAATTGAGCAAACTCATTCAAGTATTAACACTTCATGTTGTTTCTATTGCAACAAGTATATATGCTTCAACACTGAGTAGATGCACACTTGCTAGTATTTTGCTACTTGTTACAGGAATCATGTCTTGAGTATTTGCTAGCATTAATTGATGATGCATATGCAATGCAAAGTTCTTGCCAAAGTTTTTATCGCTTCTGCACTGCGTTTGAGTTGTTCGAGGACAAACAACGAGCTAAGCTTGGAGGAGTTGATGCACCCAAAATGCATCTACTTTTCCAAGCACTTTGCATCGTATTTCTCTCCGGAGTCCCCCCATAATTGAATAAATCTGTAGAATCTGACGCTGTTTTTAGCAAAAGTCTTCTTTCCATCTATTTTCGCAGGACTTTTCACAGGGGACGAAAACCACGTAACTTTTTATGGAAAAGAAGGGGAATGAGCACCATATGGGGCCGGGGGGCCACCCGAGGGCCAAAAGGGGGCCCCACACGCGGCCAGATTCCTTGGCCGCGTGGGGTCACCCCTTTTGGGCCCAGATGGCCCACTCCGGCTAGGTCTTCGACGTACCCCTCCATATATACGAGAAACTGACGGGTTTCGAAAGGGAGGGCTGTTCGCGAAACGGAGCGCCGCCGCCACCACGATCTTCGATTTCGGAGTCAGATTGATCCGGGATTTCACCCCCGGAGGTGGAATTCGAGGGGCTTCGTCACCATCATCATCACCACCATCATCTCCATCGACCATGAGCTCCATCACCCCCTCATGTGTGAGTAGTTGCTGTAGGCATGTGAGGTGTGAGGGGTTTTGGATGAGATTGATCATGTAATTGCTACCCGGTATGCGGGATCTAGGGGTTTGTCTTGAGAATTCTTATGTCTTATGTTGATGCACTATTGCTAGGATTAATGCTTGTTACTAGGGCCCAAGTGGCATGATTTCAGTACTGAACTTACATTGCTACATCATATATTTGAGTTTGGTATCTATCTGCAATGTGTATTACCTGCTATTATGTTGAACCTGCGAACCCTAAAGTGACAGCTAGGGAAAACAAGGGGGATATGTTCTAGTTTGAGGATTATGTGTGTTCATGGAGTGTTAATGCGTTGGTCCGGGCTATTCGAAAGGGTAGACCTTAATTACCTGTAGCTCCAAATTGGCCCCGGTGAAATGGGCAGGTAGGACAATAGGCTTTGTGCAAATTCTCTTGGTTAGTACGCACAATAATTTACGGAACACACACCTACATAAAACTGAGATAGAGAAAGGCCCCGCTGCTAGCAAAACATTATTACATGATCAATCTTATCCGTGCAACACCCCGTTGTCACCTCATGCTTGCGTTTTAGTCTCTGGTTTACTTTCACTCTTTTCCGGTGAAAACTGGGAAAACACTTGCTCTCCATTTACTTTCTGTTTGTTTACTTTCACTGCATTATTACACTCACCACTCTTGCTGCAAGTTTGTTGATACACATGTGTGGTTGGGAGTGACGTCCCAATTGCTAAAGTCTCACCGGTATTCTTGTGTTCCCACTGAGTCGAACTACAAATTTGGGTAATACTTCCCATCGAAGACTACGATTGATCTCCTGCACTTGGGAGCCATCACAAATTCACATAAGCTTTCACCTACAGTACCAAAATACTCAAGAAATACTCAACCAAACAAAATTCTACTTGGATAAACGGAGGAGTCACATAACGGAGAGAAAATGCACCAAATTTCAGCACAAATGGTGGGCTGAGCAAAGAGATCAAAAAATCTCGAGGAAGAACAACAAGAACTCGGGTTCTAGGAAATGTTTTGAGTTTGGGAGGTGAGAGAGGGATCTTTGTCAGGGAGAGAGTTAGTGGGGGGCTAGGGGGCGCCCCACACCATGTGCTGGCGCCACCAGGGGGCAGGGCGCGCCACCCCATGGTGTGCCCGACTGGTGGGTCCCCCTGGGGTCTCCCAAGAGGCCCTCTGCCTCATTTTTGACGTAAAAAATTATTATAATCCTGGAATTTTTCGAGAAACTTTATTTTTGAGGTATTTCCAGAATTTTAATAATTGATAAAACCAGAAGAACAAAAGTGAAAAGGTGGGAAACAAAACCAAAACCAGAATTACAGCAGTTCTATGACACTCCAATGAAAAAATAACCAAGGAAAACAAAGGTGGAAGTGGTGAAAACAAAATTATGGGTGGTGAAAACATGCATAACTACAGTAATTAGGGTGAAAACATGAATATGGATGATGGAAAACATGATTGTACTAAAGTAGCAAGTTGATAACAGAAGTAAACATGGTGAAAACATAATGGGGAAGGTGGAAACATAGTGAAAACATTGTCCTCTTCATTAAAAATTATTTGTTACCAGAACAATTTTCATATGAAGCAGAACTTTGCTAATCGCTAAATAATTATGTTATCTCAACCTTGATAGGCATAGTCCCAATCATCATAATTTCATATTCTTTTGGTGGTACTGGAATGGGATAATAAAATTCTCCAATCTTGATGGTCTCAATATTTTCAATTGAATTTAAACCATATCTTCTATCAATCTTCTTGGGAAAATAAACAGTATGCTCTTTATCATTAACATTAAAAGTTACTTTTCCTTGATTGCAATCAATAACAGCCCCTGCAGTGTTAAGAAAAGGTCTCCCAAGAATAATAGACATACTATCATCTTGAGGCATTTCCAACACAACAAAGTCAGTTAATATCAAACAATTAGTAGCAACTTGAAGAGGAACATTCTCACATATACCAATAGGAATAGCAGTGGACTTATCAGCCATTTGCAAATATATATCAGTGTGTATCATTTTTTAAGAGATAGACTCTTATAGAGAGAAAAAGGCATAACACTAACTCCAGCTCCCAAGTCACATAAAGCAGATCTAACATAATTATTTTTAATAGAACAAGGGATAGTAGGAATACCAGGATCTCCAAGCTTCTTTGGAACCTTGCCATTGAAAGAGTAATTAGCAAGCATAGTGGAAATTTCCTCATTAGGAATTTTCCTTTTGTTGGAGACAATATCTTTCATATATTTAGAATAAGGAGGCAGTTAATAGCATCAGGCAAAGGGATTTGCAAAAATAGAGGTTTCATCCACTCACAAAACTTGTTATAATGTTCTTCTTTCTTTGATTTGTGTTTATTTTTAGGAAAAGGCATTGCTTTTTGTACCCAAGGCTCACTTTCATTACCATGTTTATTAGCAATGAAATCCTCTTTAGTATACTTTGCAGTTTTAGTTGCTTTTTAGGTTCAACTACAGTTTCTTATTTATCAGAAGAATCACTTTTATCATTACCACTTTCAGTTTCAGCATCAGAATTAGATATACTATTAGGATCTTTAGCAGGTTCAGGAGATTCCACAACATTTTTATGTCTCTTCTTCTTTTTCTTAGTAGGAGAACTATTGTTTTTAGGTTGCTGAGAATATTGTTCAATTCATTTAGGATGACCTTCAGGATACAAGGGGTCCTGAGTAGAAACACCACTTCTAGTAATTATTTCACAAACATGTTTTTCTCTAGAAGCATTAGCTAGCATATCTTTTTGCACTTTAGTGAGCTGATCAATTTGAGTTTGAACTGTATGAAAATGTTTAACAAGCATTTTAACATCATTAGAGGTTCTTTCAATAATACCATGCAAATCATCAATAGCTCTAGAGTTTTCCATAAGGTGATTTTGCACTCTCATATTAAAGCTGTCTTGCTTAACAACATAATTATCAAATTCATCTAAGCATTGATCAGGTGGTCTAGAATAGGGAATATCCCTATAATCAAAGTATTGGAGAGAGTGTACCTCAACAGTTGATGGATCAGGAACAAGCTTACATAATTCTTCTATAGGAGGTAAATTCTTCACATCTTCAGATTTAATACCCCTCTCTTTAAGAGATTTCTTGGCTTCCTTCATCACTTCATCATTTAATTCAATCATCCCTCTCTTCTTGGGTGTTGTTATTGGTGTTGGCTCCAGTGTAGGTGGAGGCTCAGGTATAATCCAATCATTATTAGTGTTGGCTATTTTAGCCATTAATTCCTCAGCTTCTTCTAGAGTTCTTTTCCTTAAAACACAACCAACACAACTATCCAGGTATGTCCTAGATTCAACAGTTAGTCCATTATAAAAATATATCTAGGTGCTCATTTTATGGTAATGGATATACAAGGCTAGCTCTTATCATAGAACAAAACCTTGTCCAAGATTCCGGCAATTTTTCTCCTTCAATTTTCTCAAAGTTAAAGATATCCTGCACAGCAGCATGTTGGGCACTAGCAGGAAAATATTTTTGAAAGAAAGCATTAACCAAATCCATAGGATTAGTAATAGATTCAGGTGACAGATTGTTAAACCAAGTTTTAGCTTCACCTTTCAATGAGAAAGGGAAGATCTTGGTAACAAAATAAGTACGCAGTTTAGTATCATCAGAAAATAAACTACTCAAAGATGAAAGCTCATTCATGTGTTCCATAGCACTTTTACTTTCAGTTCCACAAAAAGGTTCCTTCTCAACAATAGATATATAAGATAAATCTAGAGAGAAATCATAATCCTTATCTCTAATGTGTATGGGAGATGTGGCAAACTTAGCATCAAGGGAAGATTTATATTTCACAGCATGTCTTGCAAGAAGACTCTTAAGAGCACTTGCACCAGTAGTAGCATGAGCTTCTTCAATAAAATCATCATTAAGTTCAATATAGGTTTCATCAATATCATCAATAGGCTCAGGTGAATTAACAGGTGTACTAGCATTTTCAACAGAAATTTCAGCATTTTCAATTTGTTTGGATTTAGCAATAGTAGCATCTAGGAAAGGACCTAGGGAACCAGTATCATCAAGCACAGTAGAAGCATCATCAAAAGTATCAGAAACATTTTCAGACTCAGCAGATGTAACAGTACGTGTAGCATGTGGCGGAGTAAGAAGCTTACTTATAACAGACGGTGAATCAAGAGCAACAGAGGTGTTCAGAGTTGTACCTCTTCATGTAGTGGATGGTAATATAGAGACTTTTCCATCACGACTCTTGCTCATGATGAATGGCTTGCAACAAACAATATCACAATCAAGTGAGCAAATAAATAAAGCTATGCTCCCCGGCAACAACGCCAGAAAATAGTCTTGATGACCCACAAGTATAGAGGATCGCAATAGTCTTTCAGGGAAGTAAAACCCAAATTTATTGATTGGACACAATGGGAGCCAAAGAATATTTATTAGCCTTAACAAGTGAGTTGTCAATTCAGCTGCACCTTAAAGTAGACTTGCTCGCAACAATTTATCAGTGGTAACAGTTTTATAGCAGCAGTACAAATAAAATAACAACAGTAGTAAAATAGTAACAACAATAGCAATCGCGGAAAACAACAAGATGGGGAGTACGGTAGTCATAGAGGGAATGGATGAACGGGCATTTCATGGATAACAAAGGTCATGTAATAATCTAAACATGGGCATTGCATATAATAATAATAATGCATCCAACTTCTAGGAAAACCATAGGCATGTGTTCCAATATAGTCATACGTGCTCGCAATGAGAAACTTGCACAACATATTTTGTCCTACCAGTCCGTGGCAGCGGGGCCTCTAGGGAAACTGCTGATAATTAATGTGCTCCTTTTAAAAAAGCACCGAAGCAAAGCATTAACACTCTGTGAACACACGTGATCCTCACATCACAACCATCCCCTCCGGTTGTCCCAATTTCTGTCACTTTGGGGCCTCGGGTTCCGGACAATGACATGTGTAAAAAACTTGCAGATATGATCAAGAAACATAATTATACTCATGAAACAATAACATGTTCACATCTAAGATCATGGCACTCGGGCCCTAGTGACAAGCATTAAGCATAACAGGTTGCAACAACGGTAGAAAACACTAACAATGGATACTAGGCACTATGCCCTAACAATCTGGCATTATTACATGATTGATCTCATCCAATCCCTTCCATCCCTCTCAGCCTACAGAGGTGTTTACTCACACATCAACGGGGGAATCATGGATGGTTGATGGAGAAGAGGTGGCGGTGTCGATGGCGATGTTTACTCACACATCCCTCTCAGCCTACAGCGGTGTTTACTCACACATCGATGGGGGAATCATGGATGGTTGATGGATAAGAGGTGGCGGTGTCGATGGCGATGATCTCCTTCAAATCCCCGTCCCGGTAGGGCGCCAGAACAGGAACTTCTGATCCCCGAATCGAGTTTCGAGGTGGCGGCTGGGCTCTGTTGCGTTTCTGTGGAATATGACGAACCCCCTGTTGTTTTAGGGTTTAGGGCGATATGTAGTCTAAAGGGGAGCCCGAGGAGGTGCCTGGGGGAGCACACCACCAGGCGGCGTGGCCAAGGGGGCGCCCAGGGGTGGTGTGGCCCCCTCCTGGCCACTCTCCGGGACCCCTTCTGGCTCCGGGGGTCTTTGGGTGTTTTAAGGTCTTCGGGATCTTTTCTGGGCATTTTCCCGAAAGTTGATTTTTGTGCACAAAAACGAGACACCAAGGTAATTCTGCTGAAAACAGCGTTAGTCCGTGTTAGTGGTATCCAAAGCTCACAAGTTTAGAAGAAAACAATAAGAAAAATGTTCGGAAAAGGAGATACGTTTTTGACGTATCAACCAGCTCTTCTATCAATTGGATAAGCGGATGAAGCCAATAGTCCAGGGTGTGAAAGTCCAATCAACAAGTGAGATAAAGATTCTCTATTTACGTCCTCATGAGCTAAAACAGGAACACAAAACAGGAGTAATTTTGAAAAATTTAAAGGTAACACATGAGCAATTTACTTTGGAGTGGCGGTTAAATACCAAATGTAGGTAGGTATGGTGGACATATTTGGAAAACTTTAGTTTTTGGGAGTTGGATGCACGAGTAGAGCTCATACTCAGTACAGGTGGAGGCTAGCAAAAGACTGGGAGCGACAAATCAAGAGAGCATAATGGCCATAATCATGCATAGAGACATAAACAACGTTAATCAAAGCATAAGTGGTACCACAAGTTCAAAAACTAAATGGTCATAGAGGCTATAAGTTAATGGTTCATAGTCATAAACATGTTGTAAGCATGCGCCAAGTCAACCAAATAAAACATTCAAAAGAGAACACCAAAAATTTATGCTTCAAAATGACGAGACCAACTCATGATTATTTCTAAGGAACATTAAACACTCTCATCTATTTGAGACAAATCATGCTATTAAATAACCACTAGGCTGTACAATTAAAATAACATCTAGCATGATATGAAAAAGTCTAGCCACAGTCTATACAAGCTTCCATTTGCATCGTTATAAATTCTACTACATGCAGCAGTTTGTTTTCCCAACAAGCACCAAACAAAATATGTTTTAACAAAACTCTCTAAAAGATACAGCAAGCAAAAAAGAGAGTACTCACACAAATCTACTAAAACTAAGAGCTCTGAATTTTGAAGCAGCTAGAAGAAAAACTAAGAATACGAGCATAGCAAGTATTCAAACAAAAAAGCGGAGTGTCTCTCTCTCCCAAACAAGGAATGCTAGGGTCCAACTATATTATTGCAGCAACGAAAACAAAAGAAAACAAAGGAAAAACAAACAGGCGCTCCAAGTAAACTTCATATGATGTGACCGAATAAAAATATAGTTTCACTAGAAATTACCTGATAAATTGTTGATGAAGAAGGGGATGACTTGGGCATACCCAAGCTTGGATGCTTGAGTATTCTTAGTATTTGCCAGGTGAACCATGGGGGCATCCCCAAGCTTTTCCTTTGGACTCTTCTTGATCACATTATATCATCATCTCCTCTTGACCCTTGAAAACTTCCTTCACACCACACTCAAAGAGTAATTCGCATTAGAGGGTTAGTGCAACAATAAAAAATTCATGGGTTCTATATGGTCCCAAGTTATATTGATACTTTTAAACAATAGCTACAGAAACTGATGTTTCTTGAAGCAAAGAAATCCACTTGACATTGTAAAAGAGCCAATGCAAGAAAAACGGCAGAATCTACCAAAACCAGAACAGTCTGTAAAGACGAATTTTTGGGGCACTTACATTGCTCAGATAAAAAAACATAAAGAACGGAAAATTTTCAGAATTAGCTGAGAAATAGGCACAAACATTTTCAGATCATTTTGATCTTTCTGAAATTTATATGATTTTTTACGGTGGACAACAGAAATCTGTTTCCCGCGCAGAAATCCAAAACAAACTCCAACTTTCGCTAGAAACTTTACTTGGCACCATTAAAACATGAAAATAAAGATACAAAGGAGTTGCTACATAAGTATAAAACCCCTTGACTCATAGAAAACGGAGAAAAAAAAAGCAAAAATAAAACCATGGGTTATCTCCCAAGAAGTGCTTTTCTTTAACGCCTTTTAGCTAGGCCCAGAAAAGTGGAATCAAGTGTTTTCAAGTGAAGAAGCATCCAAATTGTAATTTGTTCGAATAATAGAATCAAAATGGAACTTCATTCTCTTTCTAGGAAAGTGTTCCATACCTTTCTTGAGTGGGAACTGAAAATTAATATTCCCCTCTTTCATATCCATAACAGCACCAACAATTCTAACAAAAGGTCTTCCCAAAAATTTTGGACAAGAAGCATTGCATTCATTATTCATAAAAACAAAATCAACAGGGATAAGTTTACTATTAACCATGATAAGAACATCATCAACTCTCCCTAAAGGTTTCTTTCCAACATTATCAATAAGATGAAGATCCAAATAACAGTGCTCCAAAGGTGGATAATCAAGAATATCATAAAGTTTCTTAGACATAACAATAAAAATCATTGCAATAAACTAGCACCAAGATCACATAGAGCATTGCAATAAAAATCATTCACTTTCATTTTAATGATGTGTTCCCAACCATCATCTAGCTTCCTAGGGATAGAGGCTTCACATCTTAATTCATCCTCTCTAATTTGCATGAGAGCATTTGTAATATGTTTTGTGAAAGCCATATTCATAGTACTAGCATTAGGACAACTAGCAAGATTTTTAGGAGCTTAATCACTTCAGTTATGTTGCAATCATCAAAGTCAAGATCATTTTTATCGAAGGCAATGGGACTAATGTCTCCCATGTTTCTAAAAATTTCACCATTTTTATCAGGAACATTTTTAGCAGGCAGTTTTGCATTTTTAATAGCAGAAGTGGGAGTATTTCCAACACCAATTTCTTTACCATTGATAGTAGATAGTTTACTAGCATGACAAGCTTCAGTTTTACTAGTGGTGGTAATGGTGCAAACATTAGCTATATTATTCTTTCTAGCTATTTCATCTTCTCTTTCCCATCTAGCATGCAATTCAGCTAACATCCTAACATTGTCATCAATTAGAATTTGGATGGCATTCAAAGTTTTTCCTTATTTAACATATTGAGGCATAACCTTTAGTTTCATAAATCAACATCACGAACAAGGCTAACACCTTTAGAAGCAAGAACATCAATTTTTGCAAACTTTTCCTCAACAGACTTATTAAAACCAGTTTGTATACTAATAAAATTCTTAAGCATGTTCTCAAGATCAGAGGGTACACCTTCATTTTTGTTCTAGGAATTACCATAGGAATTGACATAAACATTATTATTATTAGGAGGATATGGCCTATAATTTTTTCTACCAAAATTATTCCTATAAGCATTGTTGTTGAAATTATTTTTTTTAATGAAGTTCACATCAACATGGTATTTTTGAGAAACCAAAGAGGCTAAAGGACCATTGTTTGGATCAATAGGAGCATAGCCATTCACAAGCATAGACATAATAGCATCAAGTCTATCACTCAAAGAGGAGGTTTCTTTAACAAAATTTACCTTGTTACCTGTTGTAGCTCTCTCAGTGTGCCATTCGGCATAATTTACCATCATATCATCAAGAAGCTTTGTTGCTGCCACAAAGTAATGGACATAAATGTTCCTCCAGCAGCTGAATCCAGAATGTTTCTTGAAGAAAAATTCATACCTGCATAAAAGGTTTGGATGATCATCCAAGTAGTCAGTCCATGAGTGGGACAATTCTTTACCAAAGATTTCATTCTTTCCCAAGCTTTAGCAACATGCTCATTATCAAGTTGCTTAAAATTCATAATGCTACTTCTTAAAGATATAATATTAGCAGGAGGATAATATTTTCCAATGAAAGCATGTTTACACTTAGTCCAAGAATCAATAATATTTCTAGGCAAAGATAGCAACCATTCTTTAGCTCTTTCTCTCAAAGAGAAACGAAACAATTTCAGTTTAATAATATCTTGATCTACATATTTATATTTTTGCATCTCACATAGTTCAACAAAATTATTAAGATGGGCAGCAACATCATCAGTACTAACACCATAAAATTTCTCTCTCATAACCAGGTTTAACAGGGCAGGCTTTATCTCATAAAAATCAGCAGTAGGAGCAGGTGGAGCAATAGGTATGCTAATGAAATCATTGTTGTTGGTGCTAGTAAAGTCACACAACTTAGTGTTCTTAGGGGTAGTCATTTAAGCAAGACTAAAAACAGGATAAAAACAACAACTAGAATAAGAACTAATTTTTGTGTGTGTGTTTTTATAAAGAGAAACAAACAAGAAAAAATAAAATAAACTAAGCAAAACTAAAAAAAAGTAAAGAGATTGGAAGTGAGAAACTCCCCTTGCAGAAATTATCTTCCTCCCCGGCAACGGCGCCAGGAAAATAGCTTGATGCGCGTGTAACACACATTCGTTGGGAGACCCCAAGAGGAAGGTATGAAGAGCACAACAGTAAGTTTCCCTCTGAAAGGAACAAAGGTTGAATCGACCAGTAGGAGAAAGGAGCAACTTCCGAAGGTTGATGCAGCTGAGATGGCAGGGCGCACTACCGGTTCTGCGGCAACGTGGAACCTACACAACACAATCAATTCACTTTGCCCCCAACGAAGTAGTGAGGTTTTCAATCTCACCGATTTTGTTGAACACAAAGAGGTTAAACGTATGGTGTGGAAATTAATATGAGAACAGTATGAAAATATCAGTAGCAATGTGAAAACAGTGAAAGCGGTGTGTGTATTATCAGAATGAGAAAATGGACCGGGGTCCACAGTTCACTAGAGGTGTCTCTCCATAAAACATAGATAACATGCATGGTGAAAAAATTACAGCTGTGCAATTGATAGATAATGAAACATGCATGACATAATGATTACAGTGAGATTCATGGGGGCATTACAACAAAATACTCCCTCCGTTCCTGTATCCAAGGCGTATAGTTTTCTGATGATAGTTTCATAATATATGGTGACAACGATTGGGTTGGAAAAATAATCCCTTTTTTATTGGCTTTTCGCATGCACAATAACGAACAAATCCCTGGAATTATGGAAGTTGTTGATCGCTAACAATCTCAAAGATAACTGCCTCACGCGGTAAAGATTTCCTTATAAAGTCATGCGCTAGTTTTCAGGGAATACACGTGAGATAGGTGCATGGACCTCTCTTTTTTTTCTTGCACGTACCTCTTTCTTTCTTTTTTCTTTTTGCTCGGGCTGCGTATGCCTTAAATTTTGGAATCTTTTTGTTTCCTTCGACAAACTACACATACGTATCTGATCGATCATGCCGTAGATAAATAGGCTACCGATTGATCGTGATCTCCCAGCGCTTCTTTCTTTCTCTCTACTCTTTGCATAACCTCAATCTCTCACGAGTCCTCTCTATACTGATTTCTCACGCACACCTGATCCATGGAGAAGGACAAGAAACCAGTGCCTCGTTCGCCTGTTCCAAACCATGATGAACAAAAAGAAGACCACGGTGATCGGTTAGGTACTGGGAACGATCAAGGTCAAGGTGACAAGGAGGCGGATAGCGCCGTCTTGGGGGGCGTGTGATGTGTGCGGCTATGGGCCTGAAATCCCATCATTGGGGACGTTACAGTGTAGCGGATGCTACATGATGCGCCCATATAGGCATGCTTTGTACACCAAGTTGCGATGTCTCGAAGGCTACGTCTCAGATAGCTACCCCAGCAGTGAGGACGACCAAGAAGGAGAAGATCAAGGAAGCGACTCCGAGACATACCTAAAGATCTGCGAGTTTGCAAAACAACAGAACGCCGAGCTTGCAAAACAACATGATGGAAAGAAGTAAAACTTCCTTCGGTCAGATGATTCCTATGCATGGTTTTTTTTTTACTCTATGTCATGTACTCTTTCTAGTTAGCTCATGTCTGAGCATGAATAAATTGTTTTCATAGTGGAAATAATAGAGGCAATGATCGCTGTGGAAGAACATTGAATGATTAGTTTTTTCTTTGGGGGACATGTAATTACGGAATCATGTACTAGCCCAACAGGTACATGTATTGTTGCATGGAGTTTTCCTCTCTTCGGTGCAAAGTCTTGACATTTGCGAGTGTGTGGACAAGTTAATCACAATACACGTATTGCTGCCATTAAGTAGCAAATGCATCAAGGTGCAAAGAATACTCCATCACATTAAGAGTTGGAATTGGAAACCATTAAGAGTTGCATAGCACTAATCCGATTACATGAGTAAAAATGAGTAACTCGATTACATAAAAGCTCCATCACATTATCCTACTCTAATCCAATGCATCCGGTAAAAATTCAATGGCGTCACGGACAATGCTTGCAGCACATTTTAATGCCACCGGGAGAGTGCCGAGCCTCTCTAGCACAGCCTTCCGCATGTGCGGAACTTTGTAACGGTTTCCTCCTAGCTGAGAGAGCACTTCGCGCATACACGTTTGCAGAGTAAGGAAGATTCTATTGCTGTTCTCAGCTGGGTACTCATCAAATGCTTGTTGCACCTTTATGACGATGTCTTCAATAGAACCTGCACAAATAATGAAAATCAGCGAAAATAAAAAATAGCAGTATTCAAAGTGAACAGTGTTGTATAAATACCTGGAGACATCTTGTGGAAAAGAGATTGCAGTGCTGCAAAAAAACCTAAGTCCAGAATATTTAGGTCGGGGGAGTTCGGAGGATGGCATGTGAGACGAATGTCCCACGCTTCAGCTTGAGGCGCAGCAACAAACTCCGGATCATCCACGAGTATATGTGTCTTGGCATTGTCCTGTTGAATATATATCGGCATGCCACGCTCAGCCGCAGGCCATCTCGCCCTTATAGCGGGAAGCAGAAAGTTTATCATGTAGTCTCGGCTTACATCCTTAGTGACTGCAGGGAGTACTTTGGTAACCTACGCAATAAAAATAAGTATTCACCATGTGAATGAAATCCAATTAATCATCATGTGTATATTAGTTGTACTCATAGTAATAACAATAAATTTAACAGATTACCATAGTTCCAGCATCTCTGTTCTTGCTCTTCCTCTTTGTCGGTTCTTCATATGTAAACGGCCATATTCTTAATTTTCCATCAAAGGTCATCACCCCGTTAGCATCATAGCGTGAGCGAGCAACCGCGGCCAAGAACATCACCTACATAAGAAAGTCACAGTGTCATTAATCAAGTGAGTACACAAATTTTAAATTAATCAAGTGAGTACACAAATTTTAAAAACTCATTAACCTTCTCGATGAAGTTTTTACTTTGGGTGCTACGGTAGGGATCCACTTCATCAATGCCCAAATAATAATTCTGGCTACCGCGGGAGCGATAGAACCATTTCTCATCGATATGAATGACGTTGTACATCTCCCTAAATTCAGGATCTTGCGGGACAGTATGCTCATCAAACATTGACAAGCAAAACCTTACACGTGCTACCTTGTTACCATCCGTCAAAGTGGACTTGATGGCGTTTGTGTGGCGCCTCAGCATGCCTTCTTTCAAACGTCGCCACAATGTAGTCTTCGCTATTTGGAGCTCATTTGCCAAATCTTTCAGTGTTGTCCTTTTCCGCAGATCCACTTGTTTAATAACCTCTGGATCAAAGGCTATTCTTTTGCGGCCACAATTTGTTGCCCGTTTGTCTTCCAGTCTATGGATTCCACCGGCATCTTTGCATTTCTTCCACCATTTGTGCAATGTGCTTACAGGTACGCCCGTTAGCATAGACACTTCCTCCGCCACTCCTCGACTCAAAACACCTGGAGTGGTCCTCTCTAAAAGCATCACGTACACAACTTGCTTTTCATGGAGTTTATACCATATTCTTTTCCTCGTCAATGTACCGTTTGCACCTGCAGATTGAAGTGAAGAAAATTAGTTGTTCTGACAGTCATCAATGAAATTTTGAGAGTGTAATCCATTAAACAGATGAATTTTTTAAAGGGTAATCGATCACATGCAAGGTGAGTACTGGGTACTACTCCAGCAGTACATGCACCAGCAGACTACCAATGCAAGGTGGGTACTGGGTACTACTCCAGCAAGTACATGCAATATGATTTGGCTGACTAGTACGAACACCTAGCAGATTACCAATGCAAGGTGAGTACCGGGTACTACTCCAGCAGTACATGCACCTAGCAGACTACCAATGCAAGGTGAGTACATGCACGATCTACCAAAAAAACAGGATGCGGATCATCTTGACATCATTAAAGAGGATTACCTTGAGTAGGAAGATGAGGAGGCCATCGTGTCACAGGTGCAGGCACAAGTCTGTGCCCACTTAGTCCTAGACGAGCGCCCCGGTGTCCGTGCAGACCATTCATGTTGTTGCCGCTGCCCTCGCCATGATCACCCATCATGGCGCGGTTGACAATGGAGCGCACCCTGTGCGCAAGCCCATGGCGGCGATCGAGCTGTAGCGTGCCGCCGAGTCCTTCACGGGCATCGAGGACATGTCCGTACCCGTGCCGTGCTTGGCCAGATGTGACAAGTCCGGCCAGGCCGAGCCTGCCACCACGGCGGCGATCAGATGTCTCTGTAGCTTCTTCATCTGTATGATACAAAAATGAATCGTCCATAATTTCAGAAAACAAATGCGTTCATGCAGTTCATGGAGTAACGAATCAATCTGCATAAACCTTGGTTAGATGCGTGCCACTCGTAGTGGTAGTTCAACTCGTCTGCATCCTGCTCCGCCTCGTCGCCAAGGGCATCCCAGTTGATCCACCCAGAGCGGCGACCAGCCATTGGAGACGGCAACCAGAGAGAGACGAAAACTGGATAGACAGAGATGGCGATCTGGAGAGATGGTGATCGGGAGAGAGAGGTGAAGAGCGCTGGAGACTAATGAGATGGGGAGGGAGACGTCCAGTATTTATAGCTCCATCGCCGCCAATGGAGAAACGAAAAATTTTGGTCATTGCCGCCTTCTGATTCGCGCCACTACGGAAACTTTCGATCGAGCCCGCAATTTTTGATGGCTTTTGAGGTTTTGTTGTTTCCATGGCGCGCGGGAGCAGAGGAGAAAAAGCGCGCGGGGGTGGGAGAGAAAAAGCGCGCGCTAGGTAGTCCCTCGCGGGAAGCCCGAGAGGATACGATCAGATGAGATCAACTGGGGAGAAGATTGAGGGATTTGTTACGCTTATTTAGGAATTGATGCCATCGGAAGAGAGAGAGGATGGCCGTTTCCCTATTTTCCCTCACATCGCACGTCTTCCATACAGGTTTTTTTGTCCAAAACGGACGGCTTTCTCTCTCTCGGCCCCTGCGCTAATTTCTGTGCAAAAAAACTATAGGCCTTGGATACAGGAACGGAGGGAGTACATAGATCGTCATCCAACTGCATCTATGACTAATAATCCACCCTCCGAATATCATCCGAACAAACGTTGGGTATTAAGTTGCAAGCAACAAATTATCGCAGTAAGCAAATGTGTAATGTAAACAAAGTAAACATCGTTGTTTTCTCCCTAATGGCAACAACACATCCTCCGTCTGTCACGTTTCTGTCACTCGAGCACAGATGCAAAGGAGGCATGAACCCACTATCGAGCATAAATACTCCCTCTTGAAGTCACTAGCATCTACTTGGCCAGAGTATCTACTAACAACGGAGAGCATGCAAGATCATAAATAACATACACATGAAGACAACATGATAGATTGATAATCAAAAGACATAGCATTCAAATATCACCGGCTCCCAGCAAACACAACATGTAGCATTACAAATAGAAGATCTCGATCATGTGAGGCAGCTCACGAGATCCAAACATGAGGCATAAAAAGGAGAGAACAACCATCTAGATACTACTATGGACCTGTAGTCCAAGGATGAACTACTCACGCATCATTCCAGAGGCGGGCATGGTAGTGTAGACCCCTCTGGTGATGATTTTCCCTCCCGGCAGGGTGCCGGGGAGAACTCCAAAACCCTCCCGATCTCGGGTTTACGATGACGGCGGCCTCGAGCGTTTTTCGTGGAAAAGTGGTATATATCTAGGGTTAACTATCCGAGGGGAATATATAGGCGAAAGGGCGATGGCGGTGGGCGCTCGAGGGGCCCACACCACCCCCAGGCGAGGCCACGGGGCGCGCCGCCCTATGGTGTGGCCCCCCTTTGGCCCCCCCTCCGGGCCTCTTCGGGACTCCGTGGAACCTTCGGGAATTCTAAGACTTCCGGGCTTCGAATTTTCCAATTCCGAGAATATTTCCAGAACAACTTTTTTGAAACTAAAAACTGCAGAAAACAAGAATTGGCTCTGTGGCATCTTGTCAATAGGTTAGTCCTGGGAAATCGATAAAAATGACATAAAGTGTAAGGAAAACATGTAGCATATGGCATGAAAACAATATGGAACATCAGAAATTAAGGATACATTTATGATGTATCATTACTATAAGGGAGAATTGTGCCGGCGTATGGTAGAATTTATATGAGAGATAACGGAGGACATGAGATGTCCCAGGATGTTAGAAATATTTTGAGAAGTCATTATCTCTCTCTAATAGAATTAGAGGGTCTAATTAGAGCTTCTCATTAGAGCCCCTCTAATTGAATTAAAGCGTCTTCTAATTGGGTTTTGAGTTCTACTCTCCCAATTAGATCTTTCTCTAACTAGCATTTCTCTCTCATGTGTTGAGAACTTCTAGATTCATATAGCTCCAATCACAGTTGATTAGAGCTACTAGATATCAACGTCGGAAGTCTGTCTCTCTTCTTAGGTACCGAGTCCTGAACGATGAAGCGCTGACGGGTTGACACGTGCACACCATAACAGGGATTATACGTGTGATCCTTGACGAGGGAGGCTTAGCGGCATCCTTGCAACTAGTCCTAGTTGTGAGGATGTACGATTGTTTAGATCTCTTCATTGACTACACCAATTTTGCTGCCCGATGAGTCGTGTTGCTAATCGTTGCATGTATGGACATGCCTCTTTATCTGCATAGTGATCTTGGCGGACTACGTAGGACGCATTTTTTAAAAATTCTGCAGCGTAGATCAGCAACATGTACCCATTGGTTTGTATGGACTATACCGTGAACGTTGATAGTCGTGGACTATGCCGTATAACGCTAATAGTCCTTTCCACCAAAGGTCATATCTACTAATTGATTTGGTCCCACTGGTTGAGAACAGTGGTCCGCTTCCTTTGTTCAAACCTCCAAGTTTCATTTCTGAAATTGGGATGAGGAGACCTTCAAACTGATTCTACGTCCAAGTCACTCAAATTTCCGTAACCGATTGTCATGGCTAACATCTTAGTTTTCTACTCTGCAGAATTTGTGCACTTTTCCCATAACACCCAGTCATTCCATCATCCATGACACCCAAGTGTGAAATGGAATAGAGAAGATTGAGGCATGACCTTTTTGAAGTAATTCCCCAAATCACCAACGGCTCAACCTACAATCACATACATCTGCATTTCACAATTGATCCAGGTTCATACAACCTACTTAGTTAAGCCAGAGCCCATATAACATGTGGCTGCACTAGAAACTATTAGACGTGAATAGTCTCCAATCTCTTTGTTCTTGGGTGACTTTCCACAATTGTGAACTTCCACCAAGGGTAATAACCATAGAAATGAACCATAGACATGGACTCCCTGAGTAGTCACCCACACTAAAACTCCACCAACACCCTGATGTTATATTAAATCATTATTTTGTCATAAAAATACAAAATATATTTTGATCTATCACATCTAGATAATCATGTCATTCCTCCCACGCGTACTAAGCATAACGGCAATCAATACCTACATTATTTTCATACTGGTCATTCATGATACATTTGGCTATCCTAACTCGGTTAGCATAGCATAATATAATAAATAATTCTAACCATGTATTTTATAAAGCACTAATGCATAGTAAAATAGTGGGAGATTTATGTGTGTCGCTTGCCTTTTTGAAAGTTGTCGTTGCACACGCTCTTTTCAGCGAACAACGATGCATTCCGTTCAATCTATAAGCCGAAAGGAAAATAACAATAAACCAGCAATTCATAAGGACAACGCATACATCAGCAACAAAAGAAACAATGTGTTTACATAGGATTTATTATTTTGTACTCATGGTTCATCACATGATTCAACTCACAAAAGGAATTATTGTGATTGGAGTTTGGGCTTGCCATTTTGAATAGTCAAGAACAAATTTGAACATTAAAATTTTGAATAGGTTTCAAGGTTGTTCCAAATATTCTATGGGTTGGTCATGCTCAAAATGATCATACGGGTAATTGGTCAAAAGGACTCTAACTAATTTAAAACCTCATTTGAAAATTAATTAACACATGATAAGATTTTAAGCCAAGTTCAAATGTTTATGAAACAATTGAACTTAATTAAGTTGGGTTTTGGTTTCTCTGGTCGGAGGGTACTATTTAGAACTTTTTGTGAAATAAACCATATTAAAATAATTTATATAATTCAAAATACGTTAATATTACTCAAATGGGAATTTTAATTCTAAATCAATATTAAACTCATTCAAAAGTTATTTTGCACAGTACGTTATTTTGGTACACATCCTAAGGTTCACAAAAATAGTTTATTTGAAAATTTTGGATTAACATAATTTAAACTATATCAAGTTTTATTCAAATGTATCATTTGGATTTTAAAATATTGGTATTTGAAAATGAACAATGGTAAAACATTCTACACGATGTAACGATTCCTAGGATATAAAGTTTGCAAAATTGGCTAAGTGGTTTAAAAGTTATGTTGTTTTCAAGTTGTAGGGGTCTTTCTGTAAAAACCCATTTAATTTCTAATCGGTAGTAAAACAAAAAATGCAGGGTGATGTGGCATGTTCCTACTGGCTGATACCAGATCTGGATCGGAGGGCTCGTGAGTTAGATTTTACCACCCGGTGTGGTTGGTCGCCGGAAATCGAGAACGCGGCGGCTCGGCGCTCGAAAATGGATGGTGGAGGCGTTCTCGAGGTGCTCCGGCCCGGGGGAGGTGAAAATGATGCGCGACACAGTATGTCGAAGAGCATGGTGGTGGTGGTGTGGATATTCTCGTCCAGGAATGGCGATGGGGAGGGGATGGAGACAGATGCGGACACCGGCGATCTTCGGATGTCGTTGTTCTGCTAGTTACGGTTCCGCAAAAAATTAGAGCGAGGGCATGAGGAGCTGCCCTAGGACACGGGAGAGAGGATGGTGTCCTTGGAAAAATTCAGATGTGGTTCACCGTGTCGGAAACGGCGAAGAACAGTGGCGGCAGCAGTGTACTCCAGCGAAGAAATTGAGCTGCCTCGGGGCACAATTTGCAAGGGAGGGAGAGAGGAAATAAAGGGGAGATCGAGAGGATTTAAAGGGGGTGGTCGGGCAGGGCCGGGGCCATGCAAGTAGGCCCAAAATTTCTGTATAAGCATATCAGCTGGAGAAAAAAAAAGGACAGCCCAAGAGCTCCTTATTGCTTGGGAAAGTAGCAACGGTAACGGGCTGTTATTATTTGGACCTTGCGTGAGCAGCACAGGCTGGATATCACGCATAGCATAGACGCGAGCAAATCTCCTCGCAAGGATGGGAATTGAGAAACTCACGCTAGTCAAGATCGAATCAATCCATCCATTTCTTTCTAGCAGCTACGGCCCGACGTACCTAAAAAAGACGCCTCTTCCTCGCTAGTTCGTCTTCTCGGTGAGTCGTCGTTCAACAAAAGCGATTCCATGGATTGAATCCAACTAGGTTTTTACGTCAATGTGTTCTCTCTTCTCCGTCCTAGGTGCGTACATCTTTTTTGATACTCCAATCTTGAGGCTTCTCAGCGCATCTGCATTTTGCGTGACACTGCCTTGTGGGCCCGCTAGCGTGCGTGCTGCAGTTGACCCTCGGCCTCCGGGCAGGCCGTTTTGCCCACGCGTCTTCTCTCCTCTATCCTCCTACCATCGGTCTTGCCTCCTCTCCACTGAAACGCGGCGACGGTGGCGGCGGAGCCAAGGCCCGAGGCTGCTGCTTCCCGCGGCGCCTGATCCGGTCGCCGCAGCGCTGAATCCACCACGGCCCGCGCCAAGCGACTCCAGACCTCGCCGGTCTCCGCCACCACAACCCAGTGGCTGCCGCCAAGCGCCAGACTGCCCCGACGTCGCGCGAACGCTCCGGCCGCTAGCCGCCCTCCCGCGCCTCCCGCGTGTCGCCGGAGAACACCCGCTCCGCCTCCAAACCTCCTGTGTGCCAGCTGCCTCCCTGCCCCAATTTTCTGCGCGCCGCCGGCGTGCCTCGTGTTCCCTCTTCGGCCCCGTCGGCGGGTCCTTCGAGCGCGAGGTCACCATGTCGGGGGCGAGAGTTTTGGCGGCACAACCCTATAGTTCCTCGCCCAGCAGGATGCGGGGGCGCTCGCCGTCGTGCTTCCACGGATGAAGACACTGCGCTCGGCGTCGACGCCGCGGGGAGGACGACCTCCAGACTGCCGTCGCCCCTGAATCCCGGCACGCCGCTCCTGAACCTTTGAAGGCCGATCTGCGGACATCTGCCATTCATCTCTCCCATCTCTCTTTCTCCTGAACCATGTTCCTTTTTCCTATCACTCAGCTCCCTCTCCCCAGCGGCGGTGACGGCGGTGGGGCATCCGGTGGCGCAGCTGACGGGAAATGTTTAGGGCGTCTTATCCCCTCTCTCTCTCTCTCCCCTGGTTCTCCTCTCTTCTCGGTCGTATTTCCGGCTTTCTTTGTCATTGGCAGTGGGGAGCGGCCGCACGCCATAGGATCCTCGCGCGGTTCAGGCAACCAATTGGCGGCCTTTGTTACCGATGTGGCCGTCATGGGTGCATGCATCGTGCTGCACATTTTTGGGCCGTTTAGGTGATGTCGCCGGAGTGGCTGGGGCTCTTCTTGGGGCGAGCGGCGCGCTGGCCCGTCCTCCTGTTTGAGGTCTTCTCTAAAGACACTGGACAGCGGAGATGAGATGTTCGCCACCGCTGCTCCTCTCCCTCCTCAACGTTGAGGTAAAAGTGGAGCTAATTCATGGAACAAATCATATTTGTGCAGGTGTGTTTATCTGTTCTTAGAAGGTGCTTGATGAAAATCCTATCTAAGATTAGTGTATGAAGTATTTATGCTCCGTCTAGCTATTTTCAATCTTGCAAGTTCAGATACCGGGATGTTAAGGAGAGGGATTTCTTATGACATTCTGTTCCATACTTCTATCCATTTTCACTAACAATGGACATATTCTTCTTTTTGTCTAGGCATGAAGTGCAAGAAAGTTTGAGCAAAATGTGTACCCGCGACTTACCAATGTCATGGCCAACCAACGAGGGCGGTGATAAGATGTGTGAGCAACTATCTTTTGAAGTTTTTGTGTAGTGACCGGTCTAATCTATTGATGTAACTATCATATTTCTTTAATTCCAATTTATTTTTTGACGTGCAGTTTGGGTTTGATAGAGATTTTGACACTTCAAGTGTTGTAAACCTTTTTGGCCGAGGCAAATATTTTTAAAATATGAGCACATACGGTGTCCATCCTATTTTTGTATTCTCGACATTGCAATTTTAAGACCATTCATATCATAATGTGGTGCAGACTCATAACATGAATCTTTTCTATATCTTCAAACAGTTGAAGCTCCGATGAACATTGTATGGAGATTTATGTCCATTCTGATACGAAGGTGCTTCCGCGGACTTCTTAGGTAACTCAGAATTGAACATTTTCTGAATTGTGTTACTTCTCCTTCATTTTTGTTATTCCTAACTTCTGTTTGCCTGTGTGCACATCATTGGTGCTCTACATTTTCCTGAGATATTGTTTGGTGAAGGCTCTTTGTATGATTCTTCTTACTAACTGGCGACATACAACATCCCTTCCTTTATGGCCGTAAGGAGTCCCAGATCCACCGATGCAGTCGTCCTCGCTCAATAAAGGAACCATCCACGGTCCCCGCCTCTGCACATTCTCGGTTAATGTATGTGATGTAATCACCCAAGGCTTACCGCTACATGTAGATTATGATATAAATAGTACCCTTTGTCAAGGATATCCAACCAAAGGTTCATGACACTGAGCGGTTGGTACTTCTACTTGGATCGCTTGCCTTTACTTTAGGATTTAGATAGCGGGAGGTTCTTCTATTCGCCAGTTTCCACGGCGTGTGATCCCCAGATTCAGCAAAGGAGATGTGTGCCGAGATCAAGAACGGTGGCTCCTTCAGCGATACCGCCGTGGTCGTGCTGTGACCTGTCAGGTGAAGGTCCCAGCGAGAGAACTTACCATCAAAGGTACATCAAGTTCCTCAGCCTGGATCGAGGCGCGGCGGCAGAACAGTTGACTTAGGATGCTCTTATAGGTTTGATTTCGTATTGGATGATGATTCCTAAACTCTCGTGAAAAAATTATCGAAACTTCTAAAACTCTAATGTTCGTGCGTACAGAACACTTGAAATGGAGTCCGATGCCTGTTTTGCAGGGCACGGCGCTGCCTGATTGGTAAGGAATTCCGATTGTCCTAATTTGATTGTTAGCTAAGTATATTATTACAGATTTTATGATAGGAGTAATTTGATTCAAGAAAAGCTGATGACACATCATCCTTTTTTAGGCATTCTGTAGCCCTGTTAACTATCTCAACCACGGGTCATTAGTTTCCGTCTCAGACCCATCTTTAACGCTTGATGGAAAATCATAATCAGAAAATTTCACTATCACATATGGGATTCCTCGAAGGCCTTTCTGTTTCTATCAAGTTGTTTAGTTTTGTCAAACTTTTGAGTTTTGAAAACAGGCATGCATGCATTTCTAAAGCCAATGGTTAATATGGTAGAACCTCATAGCTAAATTAATATGAGACGACTCAACCATATGCCTTACAGTGTCCATGATGCTTGACACATGGAAGATTTGAGTCTACATAGTCATTGAGATTAGAGGTAAGGACATATGCAATTCCTTCGTTTGCAAATATATTTCCCTGGAATTAGCTATTACTCCATATATATTAGCTACTGCGCATCACTCAGGAATTACTCTATGCAGTGATTAATCCTTTTTGGTAACATGTTTCACTGCCTACCATAAGACTTCTGTCGTCAATACTTTTCTAATGATAAAATGTAGGAACATAATTTTGATGATCAAATTGCAGTTTCTTGCTTTCAAAGTAATTCATTCTTATGTAGGTAAATTTGATATTCTACTAAGAATATATGACCCTCGATCAGTCAATTGCACCTTAAACCGGCTTATTACTTTCTATATACATATGTGACAAATCGTAAGACTTTTGTTTATTCTATTGAAATTGATGATAATAATAGCGCAACTATTACTCTCTAATGCATCATAAAGGAAAGCGATGGGAAACAATCTGAGAATCAGGACGTATATGTTATTTAGGATGACTTCGTTTCAAAGATGAAGTTAACGAGCAGAGAAGACTTGCGAACTGAACTCGTGAAAAAATAGTTCAGTATGCGACTACAGACCATTTCCCTAGCTGCAGAGCTTTTGAGCAAGAAGCTAGCTGGAACGGCAGGATATGCTATGTTTGTGGACCCAGATGATATGTGCAGGGTTGCAAGAAGTGTATTCTGAGGTTTATTTGTCCAAAACTTCTTAAGATTCTTTTTCATCTGAAATTTCTAATATGACAATGATGCATATACAGACGCATACAAGTGAAACTCCATGGTCCATACAATAAATTTGGAATGCCCTCCTCTACAAGTGATAGCATGGTAGATCGAGATCTTAAGATGTCACCAGAAGGATCGGTCCGCCGTATTTCTGCTGCAACGCTGACGAAGGCAACATAGCTGAAGGGCTTGGTGCAGCCATGAGATGTTCTTTGAACATGTTGCTGTACCGACGGTTACCCTAACCGGCCCAAGGCAAGCCTAAGACTAAAAGACAGTCAGGTCTTGTGTAGACCAGAGCTTTTACCCTACTTTCTTACACCTTTGCATGGAGTCAATGTATCCAAATGAATTTTGATAATACCATTTGAGCCACTGTTTCAAAAATAGCAAATAACCCAGAATACATGGATTCACTGTGGCTCAACAAATGGAACCGCTGAATCAGCGCACTGAACTACCATGACACGTAGATGAATCTGAATGCTGTCGTTTTATTTTTTCTGCTTATTTTGACAGTTATGTGTGCAAGTACGTTTAACAAAGCTCTGGAGTCTGGACTACGACAATCCTTCGATCCTGCTGGTTCAACAACATAGGATTAAAAGTGCACTCTATAGGATATGCTATTATTATCGATGCATTGCCGACGATCCGTGACGCTCGATATCTCCGTGTTACATGTACAAGAAGGGCATTTTTTTTTTTGACAGAAAGAAGGACTCTGTTAGGTGCGACGCTGGAGGCGTTGTTTTTTTTTTTTTTTTTTTTTTTGAGAGCAACCACATATTTCATTGATAGAAAATCAAGTTACAATAAGCAACACATATGGAAACTAAAAGACAGACCGGGATAAAATGATTATCCTGAATTTGCAAATAAAACCCTAAAAGATCGAGAAATACAAAACGACCCCTAGGGTTTACTGCAACCACCGTAGCGAGCGGCCCCCATTTTCCTCCAACGCCGTCGAGACGAACGCCGAAAGAAACGCCGAGCCTCCACCATTGCAAGATCCGAGAAAGCACCATCGCCAACGAGGCTTTGTGAGTCGATGAACAGACCCGCTGCACGCAGCAAGGCACATGTCGCTGTGGCACGTCGACCGGGGGACGTCCCCGTGCTGTCTTGAACCAAGATATGTCGCCTCCCATCGACGAAGTCGGAGAGGAACGACAGATCCACCACCTCCGGACCAGCATCCGCGCTCCAGAAGAACCATCTCGCCCCGGCCGCCAGCGCCGTCGTGAATAACCACGAACGCCAGCGACACACCGAGAAACTAATCTCGCCAGATCTGAAGAACGGCGAGAAGACCAAGCTGTTGATCTGAAGGACCAATCAGCACACTTTGCCATCAACTCCGAGACGCCGCCCTGAAGGTCGCCGCCGGTATGGGAGTGGAGTTGGGACAGATTTATTTGCCCGGGCGTCGCTCCCACCACCCCAACGACGCCCCAAGAAAGCAGTAGGCTAACCCTAACTACAGACCGGCGCCGAAGCGCCATGGTCCCCACCTCCTCGCGTCGCCGGAGTGGCTAACGGAGGAGGTAGGGACCGGCGGCCGCCGCCGTAGTTGGAGCCTTAGGCGTCGCCTCCCAGATCGCCTCTGGCCAGGAGCGAAACGGTTCGCGTCAATTTTCTGCTGGAGGCGTTGTTGCTGCCCAGGCAGAAAGAACGCGGACAACAGCCTCGCTGGAGCGCCGCTCTTCGTTCGCTCACATGGCGGCCATGGAGTCATGCATCGACTCCATTCCACGGCGTGGCCGGCTGAATTATTCCTAGCTGACGTTGCCTATGATTACGTCAATAAGTAATAACCGCTCCTAAGCTCTTCTATCAGTTGGTCCTGGCCAATAGGCCCCATATTGCAAGACCAGCGCACCCACGCCGTGTCCCACACATGGCCATGGAACTGGAAGACCATGCAGTCAAACTGCCCATCATTTTGTAAGTACCAGCTTTGTTAATCCCAAACACTGATAACATGGCCCAAGCAAATCAAACCGCCAATAACGGCCGATAAATACGTCGCATCAGCCACCTTGTGCAAGAACGCCTGACAGACGGCGCGGCGAAGCGCGCATATTCATCTAGTCTTGATCAATATCGGGAGGGATAGGTCTTCGCCTCTCCGTAGTCATCACGGGAAAACATCAATGCAGCTCCCAAAAGTGTAAACGAAAGTAAAAGGAAAAATAGTTAATAAAATCTTAATTAGGGACCATGGAAAGATTTTATTATAAAAGAATCACAAGCATCTTCCAATAATCAGTTATGATCCTTCTAGCCTTGCACTTATAATTATTCCTTACAATGATTTTAGGGATGGTCAGATAGAGATAAATTATATTGAAGTAGACAAAGATCATGTTGATGATAATTTGAAAAGTTCACATGCCATGCCGTGGATGTTTATGATTCTTTGACAGATATATTTTATCCAAAATACTATGTCATATAAATTATAATTTTTATTTAATTTTTGCAATGAGATAGGGCCCATTTCAAAATTTCGTATAGGCCCTCTATTTTGCCGGTCCGGCCCTACGGTCTGGGCGTTGTTTCAGGGCTCACGGGAGTGGGGCGACTAGGAGAGGAGATCGCGTGAAGTGGTCATGGGCGCCGAGTCGTGCGGGAGGTTGGAGAAGAAGGCCCCGGTAGGTGGGGTTCTGGTGCAGGTTCCATCTAGCGGTGAGAGGAGAGAGATGGTCGGAGTGGGTGACGGGTTGTTGCTGGGCTGCTACTCGCTGAGCGGTAGATAGGAAGGTTAGATTTTTTTTTGTTCTTTTCTATTTTTGGTTTTTTGTTTTTCATTTATAACTTTTGTTTTAGAGCTCCAAATCACTTCAAACAAATTCCTATGATTTTGTAAATTTCAAATATTCAAAGTAGTCATTTGGAACCTATTTTTGCACCAACAATATGTTTAAACGAAATAAGTATGCAAACAAACCTATTTGTCACATTTTATACCATTTTCCAAATAGGGTTTGAAAATTCATTTCGGAATTTAATAAAAGTTAGAAAAATACCAAAATAATAATATTAAAGATTTGAGGAGTTTTACTTATCAAATATTAAAAGTTTCAATTTTTAGTGATTTTAAATAGTCCAAATTTTTGGGATGTTACACAGAAGGAGGACGAGAGGGAGAAGGGGGGGGGAGGGGTGGGAGGAAGAGGAGGAGTTTACTGGAGATTTCGAGTCGTGGCTCCGCCGTGGGAGACAGTTGCCGGAGATGTGGGTTTCTGGTGCCGCCCCCACCGCTCGACCCAGGAAACACGACTTGCCTCCAGTTTGTGCAACGGAGGCGGCATGCATCCAGGTCACAGACAGACGAGACTACGACCGAATTTCCATCCAGCCGTTGAGTTGCCTCCGCCGTTCTCCCGCTAGATCATTGCCCATGTCATAGGCTTTCTTCTCTCTCGGGGTTCTTTCCTCGAAAGAGAGGCGGTTATTTTTTTCCCGAGGTATATACAATTTTAGTCCCACAACTTGCACCGCAAGAACAGATTAGTCCCACATCTTGCAAAGAGTGTAAAACTAGTCCCACAACTTGCATAGCCGTGACTAATTAGTCCAATTTCACCGAATTTTGCCATTTTTTTGGGGGTTAGATGCACGCTTTTGCGAAAAGACCCTTATATATTTTTCTCTGTCGACCTGGACGTTGTCTTACATTGGGTGGGCAGCAAATCGTGACCTTACCGTGCAGACTTTGGAGGGCTGGAACGTGGTTCCGTTGACCGGGTTGTCTTGGAGCTCGAGTCACATAAGCACAGGTAATTAAACGGGCGGGCGCCATAGGTGAGCATGGCGCACAGGCTATGCGCAGGAGTTCCCATTACGTGTGTGTATATGTGTTAAGTGCGTGTTATAACCCTAAGAGCATCTCCAGGACGAGGAATATTGAGCATGAAGGTGGCCGAGCGGGCGGAGCGCCAAGAAATGTAGGAGTGGCGGGCGGCCTAGGCCGCAACGCAAGTGGACATGGACTCCGATGACGACGACACCTGGGCCAACGACGACCCCAGGTGGGCGGTGCTGACCGAGGATACCTCCGACTCCAACGAGTACTCGGAGTTTAGTTTGGATGATGACGCCGAGTTCTAGTTAAATTTAGGTTAAATTTCGTTTAAATTTCATCTCAATCGATCAAATTATTGTTAAGTTTATATATAGTTTTAAAATTCGTTTCACTAACGTTCATTTTTGTTTATTAGGCGCGCGAATTCAGCGCTTCTGTACTACAAACCAACGCCGCCGTGTGCTAATTTAGCTTGGTTGCTAAAGACATCGTCGCTGCCGCGCACTATACGGTCTAACCACGCGCTGCAACCGCTATATTCAACACCAAAATTTAGAACGATCGCTGAAGATGCTCTAACATGCTACAGTAGAACACACCATGAGTTCCGCTGAGTCCTGCCACAAGATATAGTTTGCACGTGAGTTCAAACTCTTTTAATTTATTTCTTTTTTCACCTACAGAAAAGTGGGACGTGCATACGAGAGAGAAAAATATTTATAGGGATCTTTTCAAATTAATTACAATGCAACGTGTAGTTTTCTGGTTAGTTGGGTTAGCGAGATTAAGAGAGTTTTTCTGCGAAAGCATGCGTCCAATCCAAATTTGGTCAAAAACCTGAAATTGGACTAATTAGTCCCAGCTATGCAAGTTGTGGGACTAGTTTTGCACTCTTTGCAAGTCGTGGGACTAATCTGTTCCGGCCATGCAAGTTGTGGGACTAAAGGTGTACATACCTCTATTTTTCCCTATGAAATCGCCCGGGGTTGACAGGGTTTCAGCCCCGTGGGCGTAACTGAACACGAAATTTCTGGTGGGCCGGTGTTATTCACTGGCGTGGTTTATTCCCGTGAAACACTCCCCGATACCTCTCGGGCTGGGAATATCAAAACAAGGCCTTAGCTGGATCAGCTTAGAAAGGAGACATCAACAATAGATTGATGGCGCAAGCTAGCTATGCTAGTATCTTGCTAATACAGGAGTATTAGCATTCTCTCTAGGCTAATTGCGACCGGACAGAGTGACCCGCAGTTATTTGGGATTGGAGGGTTTTTAGTTCAAATCCCGTGTCCGTTCCAAGAGACTGAGACCAATCCATATAGTTAACGTTTTGTCAGTGTGCCGTATATTTTTGCTGTGACGCGGTATTTTTTGGGCTAGTGTAATTCGTATGTCAGTGTGACGCCACGGTTTGGATATACGCGGCACATACACGGTATGATGCCCCCCGGGACGCGAGTTGCCATCTCGGGACCGTACGCGCAGAGGCAAATGGGGTATGGCCGTATGGGCGAGCGAGACCAAAAGGCCGTCGCTGTCGCGGCGCGGGCTTTATGCCGCGTGCGTGACAGCCAGAAATACGCCATCGATTTCCTTCACACGTACGAGCGCCGCCACGGATCGATTCATGCACCTCCCCTCGCCGCACAGCCACCGGTGTTTCCGCCTCTGTGGCGCGTCACGTGGCGTGGGGCATGGGCGTGCCGTATTTTTGCTGTGACGCAGCGCGGGATGCTAGATTTTGTTCCGGGGACGTCCATGCTGCCACGCCGCGCTGTGCGCGCGCACGCCATACTCCAGTGTCCGGTGCGTCGACGCGTGCGATTTTGCGAGCGGACACGATGCGCTCAAGGTGCTCTGGAGTCTGGAAGCCAAAGCCCGAGTGTCCGGCGGGAAGCTATCTCCAACGCGGTGACCTGCGTGCCGTTTGGATTGTTAGGGCATCTCTAGCCGTGTCGCCCCCCAGACCCAAAATGCCGTTGTTTTGGTGCCGCCGCGGCGCCAAACGACGCTAATCTGGAACCTGGGGGCACGGTTTCCAGTCGTCCCAAGCCTAAGCCTCGGCCCAAATTAATTCAAAAACGGGGAATTCGTTGAAATAGCATAATTTAACTAAAAACATTAAAAAAATATAAAAAACGTAGAAACTACGTCCTGCAGGCCGAGGCTCGCCGCGATCGCCCGGCTGTAGTCGTAGTCGTCGCCGCCATCGTCGTCGTTCGAGCCGTCGTTGTCGCGACACGCGTTGCTCGGGCCTGCGCCGGGGTCGCCGCAATGCAGGTCGCTCGGGCCTGCGCCGGCGTCGCCGCACCTGCTCACCGCCAGGGCGCGCTGGAACTCCTTTTCGTCCTCGCTATCAGGGTCGAGGACGATGTAGTCGACCTCCTTCGGCTGCGGAGGGGGAGGGACGCCCGCATTGGCAGCGGCTTCCTGCTGGCGCTGCGCCTTGAACCGTTTCGCCTCGGCGAGGAGCCGGTGCTGGAGCTCCAATTCCTCCTGGGTGCTCTCGCGCAGACTCCGGTCGACTGCGACGTCGTCGGCGACCGGTTGGAGAGTGTTCAAGAAGAGCTCCTCGGCGGCCTTCATGTCAGCCCACTCGTCCTCGTCGTCCCCCTCCTCCTCCTTCACAGGCTCCTTCTTCGGGCGCACGACGCGCTCGAAGCCTGCGGCGGGTCGCTGGCGCGGCTCGCCGAGGCGCAGGGTGCCGCTGTTGCGCCTGGGGGCAGGGCGCCCAGAGTTGAGGAGGGGAGGAGTGAGAGATAGAGAGGCCGCGCCGGAGGAAGAGGAGGTGGCCGACGAGGACCCGCCCCATCCCATCCGCCGCGGTGTCCACGAGGGGTGCGGGCGGGGCGGCATCTGCAGCTGGGGCTCGTTACCGGCTTCGATGTAGTAGAGCACCCACTCGAGTGTGCGATGCTCGCCTCCCCACCACCGCTTGCGGCTGATGGTGTTGGCATGGCCCTCGATAGGGCCGTTGTTGCCCTCGGCGGCGACGTCCTCGTCGTGGCGGCGTCGGAAGTACTCCCACCAGAAGGCGTCGTTGCCGCGCGGCCTGGTCCGGCGTCAGCCCTCGACGGACCTCATCGATGGCTTGCTTGAACTCCGCCTCGCTGCAGGGGACGGAGGACACGGGGATCCCACCCACGCTGAGCTACCACCGCGGTTGCCCCGGCGGCGACGCTTGGGACGCGCATATCGGGCGGGCACGGATACCCTGCCCGATACAGCGCCCATGCCTCGTGCTTACGGAGGTGGCGGCGGCGGCTTCGTCGTAGCTCGACATCTCCGGGGAACGGCGAGGGAATGAACGTCGAGAATGGGGAGAGAGGGAGCGGCGAGGGGATGAACGTCGAGAATGGGGGAGAGTGGGCCGGTGGGGGCGCGTTTTGTAGCTCTGGCGGGGCCATTTACTGCGCTGCGTGCCCATCGTTGCCGCTCGCCACGCCATTACTCTGGCAGCCTTTGACTGGGGCGCATGCAATGGCCGCCCGTCACGCCATAAACGCCGACAGCCTTTGACCGACGCGGGAGCCGAGAAGAAGCTCACGGGTGGGGGTTTCTGTTCCCGCGTTTTTTCCACGCATCGCTGACAGCGCTAGCCCGCGTCGCATGTCCCGCCTTTTCGCCCCCCAAGCCGAACCTAGCAGGCTGGGTTTCGCCTGGGTGCGCCGGCGCGAAATAACGCTGAAACGACGCTATTTGGGCTTCGGGGGGGGGGGTGTGAGTGGTGCAAAAACGGCGTTTTTTTGCTTCCGCCGGCGCTAAAAAGGCCCCTTGGGGGGCTCTGGGGGGGGCGTCTGGAGATGCGCTTAGAGCATATCCAACTATGCCTAAAAATGCCCCGCACAAAAATCTACAACCATGAACCAGAAAATGGAATACCAAATCCGTACAATCCCATGCAACGACGATCGTGGATAAAAACTTAAATAAGTTTGATACGTCATTTTTAGAAAGAAGACATTTTATTGCCCTGCTTTAACTTAATAAAGCCAGGAGAATTGGTTCAACACAACAAGTTACAAACATGCTGGGGCTACAGCTTCTCCGAAATACCACACACTAGACTAAGTACGCGGGGAACAACCTCCACCCGCGGACCCACACCACACATAAAGGACCAGCCACCGCATTGGCTCACCGCACCACCAGCGACAGGTGGTGGGGAGCAAGTCTCCGGTAGCACTCCAGCAGCTCGCCGCGACAGAACCTCTCGCTCGCGCTCCTTTGCGAGCCTTGCCCACATCTGCATTGTCGAGACATCGTAGTAGTTTTCATAGACGGGGGTGCCATGAGACTACGGGTAGAGACGTGGGGAAACGGGATCGCGTTGGTGACAAAGACACAGGATTTACCCAGGTTCGGTACGTCGTAATAATACGGCGTTCCTACTCCTGCAATCTCACTAATCAGGCTAAAGCCTGTGTAAACAATTACAATGTGAGGTTAGGTTTAGCTACTCGCGGAGCATCAACTTCTCGGCGAGTTGGCCTATGGCTTCGTGTCTCTTGTTATCTCATCTCCCGTCCGGCTTTATATAATAGCCGGATTAGGGAATACAGAATAGGAAACCTAGAAGACTATGATAGCTAGTAACTTGGAAAGTAAGGAATCCGTCTTCTCCTCCAAGCCAGATCACGTGGGCCGTGATCCGGGTCCTTCTAGAATCCGGCTTCTGCGCGTCAGCTTACTGGGCCGCCCAGTGGACCATAGCCCACTACCAGTTGGCCCACCCTGGTAATCCGGCACTTTTGACTACCATCTGATATACCCCTATTCAGTATATATCCGACAGTAGCCCCCAAGAAGAATTAAAACTCTGATTTGCCGTCTTTCGCCAAATGTATATTGTCCGAGAAATATTGGCCAGCAGTCTTGATTCTTCTTATTCTTCTTTTAAAAAGAGATGGTAACATAAAACTCGGAATTCGGGAAATCCGGCTTTTCTCACACGATACTTCGCGGAGAAGGAACCTCCTACGCCAGCACTTTAATCCTGCTGACGTAAGGGACGTTTGGGTTCTGAGTGGGAAATCCAGAAACGTATCTCTGACAGATTCTCGCGGGAAACGAGGAGATAACCATAATCATCCTGTCGATTCATTTCCCGGATTTTCCGGCGAGTGACACGCGTTGATCATCCAACGGTCAAAAGAGCCGTTAGCACGTATCATGACGGATTTCCGGCTATAAATAGCCTTCGTCGTCCTCCCGGAAAACCTTCCGCAACCATTCGAACGCCATTACAGTGCCCAAGCTCCCGAGCAGAGAGAGAGCACCGAAACGCAAACTGCGCCCAGAACGTCACCGGAGACGAGCCACGCCGCCACCCAATGTCATCCTCGCCGCCTTCGCCCGCACACACCGTCACGCACGACATCGAAGACATCATCAACCAGATGGATCCACAGTTGGACTCCCCGACGTGCGCCGGCGGCGAACCAGTGAAGACAGCGGATTCCGCGGTGGGCGGAGGGAATCCTTCCGCCACCGTGGATCTTGCGAGCTCAAGCGCCGCGCCCTCTCCGCCGTTTGCTCCCCAAACGGCGGAGGAGAAGATTACGCTCCTTGGCGACGAGCTCGCCGCTGTGGAGGCCGCCGCGTCCGCCGCCGCCAGAGCGAACGAGAAGACGGAATTTGTCGGCAATTGAAGTCCGAGTAATATTCCTCTTTTCCTTCTTCCACAAATGGAAAAGGAGGGGCTAATAGTCAAAGGCAAATGGCGGAACTCGGAAGGTGATCTCGAGCCCGCACCCAAAGACGGAGAACGCGTCCTCCTTACTTCTCACATCACGAGAGGTATGGGTTTACCGCCTTCCGCCTTTTTCTCAGAGGTCCTTAACTATTACGGCGTCCAACCACACAATATTTATCCAAACTCCATCCTCTATCTAGCTAGTTTCCAAGCCCTTTTTGAAGGGTATTTAGGAATAACTCCTAGTCTAGAATTTTGGCAATATTGCTTTGAAGTGAAGCATAACCTCACAGAAGGTGTTTCTCCCATCTGCAGAACTATTTCTTTCACTCTTCGGAGGCTTAGGGAAGATTGGTATCCAAAGATAAAAACATCGGAACCCGTCAAATCTTGGATGGGTTCCTTCTTCTACCATCAGGACCTCTCATTCCCCGGTAAAGAAAACGGGATTCCTCCATTTGTTAATTCCGCCGCCTCTCCCCAAGAAAGTTGGGCAGTTGAAGCAGTGCAAACACTGCCGGAAAACTTGATGAAGATAAAACGGCGCATTGCCAAGCTTACTTCTTCCTAGCCTCCCTTAACCGGGAAGGATACTGTTTTATGTTGGTTTGGACGCCGTGTTCAACCTCTTTCCTTTCGTTCCCGGCTCCTTTGCGAATACGAAGGGCCAGAAGATAGCATGAGGGGAACGGACAAGTCCTTTGGGTTTTTCTCGGATTTATCCTCCTTGTCTGACTTTTAACGCAACATTGCTACTTTCCTAGTTCAACGAACTTGAAGGAGATGATCTTGCTTCCGACGCCAAGCTTAACGAAATACATGCCAACTTCTACAGCGACCGGAAACGTAAAAGGCAGGTGACTTTTGAGGAAACGATAACTGTTGACGGAATTCCTGTCGCCACATCCAGGTATTCTGCTGGAAATTTTTTATCGTTATTCCCCTCCAGTTCTTCGAGATATTTATTTCTCGGTTGTTCTCTTTTCAGCCTTGCTCCAACTCCTTTGAAAACAAAGAAATTGAAGAAACATAAAGCTGCTGCTACGAAAAAAGAACCTCGTTCTGCTGCGTCTGGGGTGGACGAACCTATCCCTACTTTGGACAGGAATATCCGGATAAAGGAAGAACCCTTTGATGAACTCGGATATATCCGTCCAGAAGCTAAGAAGTTCTTCGCTCATGCGCCTCTAATTCGTCCTTGGCCACAGGGCGGGCTGATTATCCGAAACGACTTCGTATTTTCACCTCGTCAGGTCATACAAGATGGCCTTCATCACGTTGGGATTCTTTTTTCTGAATATGCCAGAGAATTCAACGAGACTTTGTCAAACTTGCGGGAAATGAGCCAGGTAATATCTCTAGCCCCCAAGCAATAAGTTGGAAACACACATTCCCCTTAATGTTTTTTTATTACGCTTGATCTAACTTAAGCGTTTGGCTTTTATTTCCGCGTTTCAGCACACTGCTGATGTGATAAACTTGGAAATTTTTAATAAACTTAACGTCAAGAATGAAGAGGTGAAAACCCTTCAATCTATTATTAAGTCTAAGGATAATGAGCTGGCATCATCTCAGCTACAGTTATCGGAAACAACAGGTATGCTTTTACTCTGTTTTATCCGGATTATCAATAAGTATTTTCTCGAGATATTTCTAAACTCGGAATTTTTTACTTGCTTTTCAACTGCTTTGGCTAAGGCCAAGGAAGTAGCTGAAGATGCCGGCAATGCCGAACGTCTTCGCAAGGAGAATTTGGACCTTCATAAGGAGCTTATGAAGGTTCGAGAAGAACTGGAAGCCAGTAATCTGGCCCTTGGAATTGCTCAATCCAAGGCTTCCGATCAGGCGGAAAAAGATAAATCCGCTATCCAGGATTTGGAAAGTATCTTAATCCTTCGCCTAAAGGAATGTTCCGAAATTGACAAGGTTCTCGGTGAGTTTTATTTCATTTACCGGTTCATCCATGTCTTTCTTTCTTTCTCTGCTTTTTCACTTAACCTTTTTTGATTGTTTTGTTTGAAAAAACAGGAGGTAACCCAGATATCACTCGGATTGACAGAATCCGAGCCTTTGGGAAGATGTGGACTGCGATCAGAGCTGCTGGCATGCAGCTGGTCAACAAGCTCCTTCCCATAAGGACTGGGGAGTTCTCGGAAGTTGAAAAACTTCCGGGTGCCATCTTGGAGGTGGCGGAGTCCAGGGAATCCATCCTACGCTCCGATGCACGGGGTGGTGCACGCATGGCACTCGGCCTTATGCGTATGCACTATCCTGGTGCAAAGTCTTGGCGCGTGGCGTCCGGTATCCCTCAAGGATACACAGAGAACCAGCGATCCAGCATATTTGATGAAATCAAAGGCCATGCTACCAAGATTGTCTCTATGGTAAACATCTCTATCACCTATCCGGAAGAGGAGATCCCTGAAGCCCCCGAGAATGACAGCAGCGACGAAGACTCGGATGCTTGAAGGGCTGTCCTGATCCTGGATGGCGGAACTAGACAATAGGAGCATTACTGCACTTTTACAATGTAATTCATATTGTAATGCTTCTATTCCTTTTGTATAAACAAGAACTCCGCCTTTTGCAGTTTTAATTATGAAATTATTTGCAAGGTTTCCGAGTTTTAATATTCCTTTGCCTTCTAAGTTCTCTGGTTTATATGTTTTAACTGTCCTTAGTGTTTGAAATGGCTCGATAGTATTATGAATCATCATGCCGAGTAACTGGGTATAACCGATCAGTTTAAACTCGGAAACATGGATCATACTAAAGGCATTTTTACTAACTAGCTCCAGTGACCCAACACATAAACAATCAGATAATACTTAGAGAAAAGTAAGGAATTTTTTGAAACTTGGGCACGCAGGCACAATCCGAGTTTCCTTTAGCTGTTAGCAGGCTGAAAATCATTCAGTTTTTAAACACCGAGCACGCAGGCACAATTCGGGTTAACATTGAGTATTTTGTAAGATCATTGGGAAATAGATAAGGTGGAATCATGCTTTGTACTATAATGAACTTGTAAAAACATGGATATCAAAATTCCGACAACTTTATTTCATGATCTCAAAGATGTTTACATAGAAATTGAACTAAGTATAGAAGGGACGTAACTGCTGGATGCTCCAAGGCCTCTTTGTCTCTCCTAGTTCATCATCTATCTTTCTCTTTCTTTTGCGATTCGGCTTCTCGGGATTATCTTCCGTGTCCCGAATATCTACAAGATAATATGACCCATTTTTCATAGCTTTGCTGATTACAAATGGTCCTTCCCACACTGGGGCCAATTTGTGCTTTCTTTGCTGCACCAATCTCAGCACTAAGTCACCTTCTTTAAAAGAACGATGCCTGATTTTCCGACTATGATAACGTCGTAAACCTTGCTGGTAAATGGCGGATATTTGAAGCACAAGCTCTCGTTCTTCTTCTAAGAGATCGACGGCATCCTGTCGTGCTTCTTCGGCATCCGAGTCATCGAAATCCCGCACTATTGGGCTATCATGGATCATGTCCGTTGGAAGAATAGCTTCCGCACCGTAAACTTGGAAAAACGGGGTTTGCCCAGTTGACCTGTTTGGCGTCGTTTGAATGCTCCAAAGCACGGAAGGTAGCTCCTCTACCCATGCTCCAGCTGCTCTATGAAGAGGAGATTCGAGTCTTGGGTGTATTCCTTGCAGGATTGAGCTATTCATTCGCTCAACCTGGCCATTGGATTGCGGGTGTGCCACAGATGCAAGATCTAGGCGAATTCCCATTTGTCGGCAATATTTTGCCAACTCTCCAATGGAGAAATTTGTCCCGTTGTCGGTTATTATGTTGTGTGGAACGCCATATCTCATGACTATGTCAATGATGAAATTTCTGGCAGTTACACCGTCAAGCTTTTTGATGGGTTTAGCCTCCACCCACTTGGTATATTTGTCCACAGCTACAAGTAGATGTGTAAGTCCGCCTCGCGCAGTTTTGAACGGTCCCATCATATCTAGCCCCCAGACCGCAAACGGCCATGTAATTGGGATAGTTTTGAGTGCTTGGGCCGGCATATTGGTCTGCTTGGCGTAATATTGAGACCCTTCACATGTGTTAACTATGTGTTCAACATCTGTCTTGGCTGTTACCCAGAAAAACCCGACACGAAATGCTTTTTTAACTATGCTTTTTGATTGAGCATGGTGTCCGTAATCTCCGGCATGGATTTCTTGCAGGATTTCTCGTCCTTCTTCTGGTGAAATACACCGCAGAAAAATTCCGGAAGTACTGCGCTTGTATAGGCAATTATCAGTTACCGTGTATCCTTTGCATCGACGCTGAATTTGTCTCTGCAAGACTTCGTCTGCTCCTTCCGGGTACTTATGATTGACTAAGAAGTTTAAATATGGAATTGTCCAGTCCGGGTTAACGAGCATAACTTCAATTGATTCGGAAGCCAGGGGGTAATCGATATCTCCACCTTTTATGGATGGCTCGTACAAATGCTCGACGAATACACCTGGTGGTAGGATTTTTACTCTTTCTGACCCCATGCGGGTTAACGCATCCGCGTTCCAATTCTCCTCCCTTTTAACGTGGAGTACTTCGAATCCGAAGAAACAGATGGCGAACTCGTCCACCGTTCTCCGATATTCGGCCATTATAGGGCTCTTTGCATCACAGGTTTGGTTGAGCTGATGCTGTACCAAATCCGAGTCGCCGTAGCATAAGATGTGTTTGACTCCTATTTCTTTTGCAATGTCCAAGCCATGAAGCAATGCCTCTTATTCTGCCACGTTGTTACTGGCGTTGAAGTGTATTTGTAATACGTACTCCATTGTATCTCCTTTAGGGGATTTTAAGACTACACCAGCTCCGGCGCCCTCCTTCATCTTGGATCCGTCAAAATGCATGATCCAGTACTCGGACTCCGGCATTGGTGTTTTCTCCATTGCTTCCGTCCAGTCGGCGACAAAATCTGCCAGAACCTGAGATTTTATTGCCGTCCTTGGCTGATACTTAATGTCGAAGGCTGCTAGCTCGATACCCCATTTGGCTACTCGGCCAGTTGCCTCCGCATTGTTTATTATATCCCCTAGTGGTGCTTTACATACCACTGTTATGGAATGTCCTTGGAAGTAATGACGTAACTTTCTAGATGCGAAAAATACGCCATATGCCAGTTTTTGGTAGTGTGGGTACCTTTGCTTGGACTCGGAGAAAACTTTGCTTATGTAATATACTGGATGCTGGTCTGGTATAATTTGTTCGTCTTTCTTCCGTTCCACAACAATTACTGCACTAATAACCCTGTTTGTAGCCGTGAGGTACAATAACATAGGTTCTTCGTCTTTTGGGGATGCCAAAATCGGAGCTTTCATCAAAGTTTCCTTTAACTGGGTTAGCGCTGCGTCGGCCTCTTCTGTCCACTCGAATTTGTCGGATTTTTTCAGCAACTTGTAGAGTGGTAAGGCTTTATCCCCCAGCCGACTAATAAATCTGCTGACGGCAGCAGCGGAACCCGTCAATCTTTGGACATCTTTCACACACGTAGGTTTGGAGATGTTCAAGATGGCTTTGATCTTTTCCGGGTTAACTTCTATTCCTCTATGAGAAACGATGAAACCCAGAAGTTTTCCTGAGGGAGCCCCGAATACGCACTTTGATGGATTTAACTTCATCTTGTAAGTGCGCAAGTTTTCGAAGGTTTCTCGCAAATCCTCAAGGAGTGTGTCTTTTTCCTTGGTTACGACAGCAATATCGTCCACGTAAACGTGGACGTTTTTGCCAATCTGACTATGCAAACAACGTTGCATGCAACGCTGGTAAGTTGCGCATGCGTTCTTCAGGCCAAATGGCATGGTTACATAATAATACGTCCCGTACGGGGTTATGAAAGAAGTCTTAATTTGATCTTCCTTTTCCATGCGTATTTGGTGATACCCGGAATAAGCATCCAAAAAGCATAAAAGCTCAGAGCCTGCAGTGGCATCTATTATTTGATCGATTCGCGGTAACGCGAACCTATCTTTTGGACACAACTTGTTCAAGCCGGTGTAATCTATACACATTCTAAGAGCAGTAGTGTCTTTCTTCGGTACTAATACCGAGTTTGCAGACCAATCAGTGTGGATTACTTCCTGAATGAAATCTGCTGCTAAAAGCCGGATAATTTCCTTGCCAATAGCCTTCCGTCTTCTTCCATCAAATCGACGGAGACCTTGTTTGACGGGTTTGGAGCCTGGAATCACCTTTAGTTCATGCTCAGCAAGTTCCCTGGGTACGCCTGGCATGTCAGCTGGACACCCGGCGAAAATATCCCAGTTCTCACGGAGGAACTTGATGAGCTCGCCTTCCTATTTGTCGGTCATCCCAGTCCCTACTACGACAAATTTTGTCGGATCTTTAGGATCTAGGATTACCTGTCTTGTATTCTCGGATGCCTTGAAGCTATCTGCTGGTTTCCGAGTTTCTTTTCCTGCCGGCATTTCTGTCGGCGATACCTCCTTAGCCAGCTCCTTCAGCTCTTCCTTTTCTATGATTTTCTCAGCACAAAGGGCGTTTTCTTTTTCCAGCTTGTTCGCCAGCTTGAAGTCTCCAGTTATGGTGATTACCCCTCCTTTCGGCCCTGGCATCTTCAGCTTGTTATAGATATAACATGATCTTGCCATAAATTTGGCGAAAGCTGGACGTCCGAGTATCGCGTGATACACGCTTTCGAACGGCACCACCTCGAAGGATACTTTTTCCTGACGGAAGTGATCTTTTTCTCCGAAAGTGACACCTAGGGAAATTTCTCCTAGGGATCGTGCTTGCCTGCCGGGAACAATGCCATGGAAGCGTATGTTGCTGTGATTGAGCTGGGTCTCGGAGATTTTCAGATGTCTCAATATATCCAGGTACATTATGTTGATGCTGGATCCTCCGTCCATCAGCACTCTTTTTAGCCTAGTGTTCTGGACAATAGGGCTTACAATAAGAGCTTGTGTGCCGGGTTCAGGGATATTTCCGGGATGATCAGACTGATCCCAGGTTATTGGTGTGTTCGGATATTTCAAGAATTTCGGGGTTGCCGGAACAACCACGTTTATTTCTCGAAGTGTTCTTTTCGCCACCTTTGCTGATGGAGTTGCTAGGAAAGTTAGGGCGCATTCTCCATCAACTCTCGGAAACTTGGGTTCGCCTTTCCGCTGCTGTTCCTCGATTTTTTCGTCAGTGTCCGATTCACTGTCTTCTTTCTCAGCTTCTGGCTTTTGCTCAGAAAATTTCCTTTTGGAACTCTTCCCCTTGTTTCCGGATCCTACATTGCCTTACATGTGCTTATTCAGCCGGCATTGTGCGTTCGTATGGGTGGGTTTCCCAAATTGCGAATGGTGGACGCAGGGTTCCGACTTAATCTTCTCCCACTCTTCTTTAGTGTAGTTGATTGGTTCTGAACTGCATCCTTTCCATCTGCTCCCTTTTTCACTTCCAAAGGCTATATTAACTTCTTTGGTTTTGGTGTTGCCTCTGAAGTTCCTTTTTTCTCAGAGCGAGGGTTTTTCTTGGCCAGTATCAGTGTGTCGATATTGCCACCTCTTGCTCTGATATCATCTTCGGCTGCAGCATGCTCATTGGCGGTTGTAAGCATAGATCCGAGATCTTTGTGCTGTTTGGAACCAACCATGAACGGTACTAATCCGGGTTTTAGGCCATTGACGAAAGCATGCATTGCTTGTACGTCAGTTACTCCAGAACAACTATTCTTCATTGCAGTCCATCTGGAGATGAAATCCACGTATGGTTCATCCTCGAATTGGGTGCAACGGTTCAGCTGGTTGATGCTGTTCGGGCGCTTGTACGTTCCCCGGAAATGCTGAGTGAATACTCGAGCCATATCATCCCAGCTGTCGACAGTTCTTGATGGAAATACATTGATCCAATCTCTGGCTCCATCCAGCAACATTAGGGGAAGAAACTTTACATCTTCCAGGTCTGTCCCATTGTTTATCTGGACGGCTATATGATAGTCTGAGAGCCAGGTATCCGGGTTTGTACTACCGGTATATTTCTGGTACGTTGGACCGACCTTGGCGAAGCCAGAATGCAGGGTTGTCCTTCGGATCCTATCAGTGAAACACTTAGGTCCAAAGTATAGATCATCCTTTTCCGCTCTATCCATGTGTGCGGAATACCTGCCGGCTGAATGGACAGAAGGGGATCTACTCCTTTCTTTTCCATTGTTGCGCGTACGCGCTTTTCCGGGATCGTTTCTATTTCTTTCAAGATCACGCCCTTTTGGATGAGGCGGAGTTCTACTCCTATGCCTTTCTTTATCCTTAGGGGGTGTCCGAGATCTCTCACGCCTGTGAGGTACATCATGTCTTCCGGCTTTTTCAGCAGGGTGTCTCGGGGGTAGCATTGCTTTGCCGTCGTTCCGGTATTTTTCTTCCCGATCATGGGGTTTGCTTCCACCTTTCGGTAGATGAGATCCGGTTCTAGACGCATCATCCCTATTGTCGGGATTTTTCTTGTCTTTTCTCGGATCCGCTTTCTTATCATTTGAATTGCCAGAATCTCCAGGTTCTTCCGGTCCAGGTGCTCCAGCGGCGCAAGTAGCTGTTTTGCATAGGGCGGAGTTATCGTGCAACTTCCCTGATCGCCCTTGGGCTCGCTGTTGTTGTTGCAATGCTTTTGCTAGGAAAGCATACACCCCTTGGAGTTTTTCACCATTGGAGTACAAGTCATTGTTGAGGATGGCAAACGCTGCTTCCGCATTTTCTGCTGCGGTTTTGTATATTGGTTCGCCTCTGGCATCTTTGCCGTTTACCTGCATTTGCCAAGATGGGTTGTGAAACCTTTATTTTGGCGGCAGTACTTCCGGTCTTACGATTCCGGGTAACCTTGTAGGTTTAATGCCAGATATATTCTTTCTCTCGTATTCCTCGATTTCTACCTTCATGAGCTTGATGTCATCCTGGGTTTTTTGGAGGTGTTCACGAGTTCTGAATAGGTGTTGCTGTTGCCTTTGGAGAGCTTGTCTCCTGGCTTCTAGCACTTCAGGGGGTTCATGTAATCCCACTGGCGTTTGTAACAATTCATGTTCTTCTTGCTCTGTCATTGGCGGAACAAGGATTTCTTTTGTTTTCTTCTCCGCAGGTTTTGTTCCGCTTGCATCTCCTACTTCCGGGCTTTCATCAGCTGGATCAGCCAATTTCTTCTTCCGGAGTTTGTATTGGAGTTTTTTAGTGGCCTTGTTCTTTTTCTTGGAAGAGGGAGGTTTTTTAACAGGTTCATCCTCTGCCAATTCCTTGACGTTGGGAAATATCGGAGAGGTTTCTCCATCTTCTCTCTCTTCCTCTGGCGGAGGGGTTTTAGGGCTTTCCTGACTGCCGGCGTCCGTGGTTTCAGCCGGTTTTGCCATTAGTACTTCATGGAATCCCTCTTGAAAAGATTTAACTTTTCTTTCGAAGGCGTCCACGTCTTCGTCTTCGGAATCAAAATCATCTGATCCGGTTTCTGACTCTAATCTCGCCTCAATGGCGGCTAGCACAGAATCAGCTTCCGAGTTCATCGCTGGATTGGCGGGTGTCGGATCTTCCACCTCTGTAGTGGGTTTGCTATTTTCTGCCTCTTGCACGGGATTACTTTCATCCGTGTTTTCGGCGAAAGCTGGATCGTCCACCTCTATAGTGGGTGTGTTGCTTTCTGCCTCCTGCACGGGATTTCCGTCATCCGTGTTCTCGGCGACTTCGGATTGCACCATACCGATAAAGTGTGTATCACTTTTATGTCGGCGATCTGAGCAAAATCCGGGATCGTAGTCATCTTCGACTGGGTACAGGGCGGGTGGGATAAATTTGCTTCCACCGCAAAACCCCATGGCCTCTACAGTTAATCCGATAAAGATATTAGCAGATCCAATCGGTAACACGCAGGCACTTACCAGATGATTTTGCGCCGGTATGTAGGATCCGTTGTCGAGGAAGCGTCCGACATCATCGTCGAACTCCAGGCTTCCGACAGTTATGGAACTGCCGATTCCGCCGAGTATCCCAGATCAGAACTTAACGCCTGACGTCGTTTGCCCCACGGTGGGCGCCAACTGTCGAGACATCGTAGTAGTTTTCATAGACGGGGGTGCCATGAGACTACGGGTAGAGACGTGGGGAAACGGGATCGCGTTGGTGACAAAGACACAGGATTTACCCAGGTTCGGTACGTCGTAATAATACAGCGTTCCTACTCCTGCAATCTCACTAATCAGGGCTAAAGCCTGTGTAAACAATTACAATGTGAGGTTAGGTTTAGCTACTCGCGGAGGATCAACTTCTCGGCGAGTTGGCCTATGGCTTCGTGTCTCTTGTTATCGCATCTCCCGTCCGGCTTTATATAATAGCCGGATTAGGGCATACAGAATAGGAAACCTACAAGACTACGATAGCTAGTAACTTGGAAAGTAAGGAATCCGTCTTCTCCTCCAAGCCAGATCACGTGGGCCGTGATCCGGGTCCTTCTAGAATCCGGCTTCTGCGCGTCAGCTTACTGGGCCGCCCAGTGGACCATAGCCCACTACCAGTTGGGCCACCCTGGTAATCCGGCACTTTTGACTACCATCTGATATACCCCTATTCAGTAGATATCCGACATGCATAGAAAATGAAAATTTGAAAACAACATCAGCCGGATGCCTGGGGAAGATCCCCTCTATAGACAGTTTATTGTGAATCCCCCAAAACGCCCAACACATAGCGGCAAACAGCGCCCAAGCCCTTCACCTGGTTTCACCCGTGAGAGATTGGATGAGAGCGAAGGCCCGCGGGAAGTTAGACGGCGCCCAACTAACCTGCAGAACCTCCCTGATCACACTCCACCCTAGGAGTGCAAAAGCACAGCAGAAGAGCATGTGGGCCGCGTTCTCCGGTGCACCGTAGAGGGCACACTTGCCGTCGGAGGGGCCTTGCCGCGTGGCGATTTGTAAGCGGGAGGGAAGCCGATCTAGGGCCAGTTTCCAGGTGAAAATCTTTATCTTGAGGGGTAGTTTTGCTTCCCAAATGTCCGACTGGAAGGCAACCATCACCCCTCGGGAGAGAGCCCTATACATTGACACCACTGAGAAAGAGCCCGAGCTTTCCAACGCCCACCTAACCCCGTCCTGACCGTCAAGGAGGGTCGTCTCATTCAGGATAATGGAAAGCCGATTCCATTGTTCCGCACACTCAAGATCAAAGGTACAACAGAACCACAAACCCTCGCCACCGTCCGGCAGTGCCTCCGCCACCAAAATGTGCGGCTTCTCGCAGATGGTAAACAACCTGGGGAACTGGTCTTTGAGGGGGGAGTCTCCCACCCACGAATCAACCCAGAAGCAAGTTCTCTCCCCATTACGCACCACAAACTTTGCCCCATGCTTGAAGAGGTGCTTAATTCTAGGAAGGTTGCGCCAGAAAGGATAGCCCCCCGGCGATTGAGACGCGAAGATATTGGACGCTTCCAGATACTTGGCCCTAAGCAGGGACTTCCAAATGGAGTCCCCCTCCTGAAAGAGTAGCCATATCCACTTGAGCATGAGCGCTTGGTTCCACAGTTTCGAGTTTGTGAGCCCCAACCCACCATTCTCTCTAGGGCGACACACCGCCAGCCAGTTAACCATGTGGTATTTGCGTTTGGGCCCAGACCCCTCCTAGAAAAACGTGCTCTAACGGCGTCAAACTTCGCGTGCACGCCAACTTGCAACAAAAGGAGACCCATAGAGTAAGAAGGAAGTGCATCGAGACACGCATTGGACAAGATGAGTCTCCCTCCCGAGGAGAGTAATCTGCCCATCCAGACCTCCACTTTCGCCGCAAGCTTGGACACTAGGAAATTCCATTGCTCCACCATTAGCTTGCGGTCCGAAATAGGCATCCCAAGGTAGATGAATGGGAACACCCCCCAACTTGCAGTTCAGCATATTCGCCAGCCTGATCTGCTCGTGTTCTAGTTGGTCTAACACAAAGACTTCGCTCTTGTGAAAGTTGATCTTCAGCCCGGACATGTTTTCAAAGCAGAGCAGCAGAAACTTCAGTTTTGCAGTCGCCAAGTCGTTGTTCTGGATCGTAATCCGCGTATCATCAGTGTATTGCAGGTGGGAAATACCTCAAGGTATTAAGTGGGGGCACAACCCCCGAGATGTGCCCCGCCGCCGAAGCAGCACTAAGCATGGCATCCAGCGCCTCTGCCACAAAGTTAAACAACAAAGGGGAGAGGGGGTCTCCCTGCCGCACCCCTCTCCCATTACGAAAATACGAACCAATCTCCCCATTGATCGAGATGGCCGTTTGCCACCCGAAAACTAGCTGGTGGATCCTGTGCACATACCCCACCTCGAATCCCTTCCTCCTCATCACCTCCAGGAGGAAGGACCAGTTGACCCTGTCATACGCCTTCTCAAAGTCCAGTTTCAGCAGGACCCCTCCCAGCTTTTTGGACTTAAGTTCGTCGAGGATCTCGATCAGGGCAAGGGGGCCCTCCAGGATGTTTGTAACATCCCAAGTATGAAAACAACCCCTAGAATGTTTTATTTCTTGTTAAATTATGTTTTGCATCATGACATCATCATTGCATTTGTTCTGGCATTTGTTTTCCAATTGTTTTCATCTGTTTTCCTTTGTTTTCCCATTTGAAATTCAAACAATATTCAAATGTTTTGTTTCATACTTGCTCTGTTACAATTTTCCAAATAAAAAGTTCAAATCAAAACATCAATTGTTTCCATTAAACTTTAAAAGTTCAAACTATCAAATGGTTCTTTTAATAATTCACTTAATTCAATTTGCATTCAAATTCAATTAAAATTCCAAACAGCAACCATTTGAAATTTATGAAAATTACAAAACAAATCAATCATTTGCTTCAAATAAACTTGAATTTAAAAACTTTTAAGTTGCTCAAGTTTAATTATTCAATTAATATTAAATTCAATCAAATTCAAACAAATTACAAACAGCAACATAGTTTTAAATTTTTGGAAAACCAAAGTTGCACTAGGTTGCTGTTAGAATAAATAAGCAATATAAATTTTCCTAAATTTTTCTAACCCCAAAAACCCTACCCCTTTCTTCCTATTTCTTTTCAGCAAAAAAAAAACAGAACAGAGAAAATAAAAAAGAAAAAAAACGTTCAGAGAGGGGAAGACAGGCCAGTGGGCTGCGCCCAGCCCACCAGCGCGGCCTGCTACCCCCTCCCTTTTCTTCCTCCTGTACGGCGCGCATCCGCGACATCCACGTCGCTGTACGGGGGAGCAGACGGCCGGGAGGCACCCTCCTCCTCCATAAAAACTGCCCCGAGGGCTCCCCCTCTGCCCTAGCACCTCCCTCCTCCTTCCACCTCGCCGCGCCGCCGTTTCTTCCTCTCCCTCTGCCCTGCTCCTCTCTCTGAACCTCACCTCCACCGAGCGCCACCCTATGAAACTCCGGCGATCGACGACGGCATGGGCCACCACCGTGCAGGATAGCAGCGGGAATCGACTCCCCGCTGTACCCTCTTCCTCCTCGACCACGCCACGGTTCCAGAAGGTTGCTGCAGCACCGCCACCGTCTGCCGTGCTGTCGCTGTCGACAACCTCCTCCCGAGCACGATCGCCGCCACCTCCTTCTGTTTCCCCTCGGTGAGCATCACCGTTTCCTTCCCCTCTCCCTCCTCGCGGCAAGCACGCACAAGCACCAGGCAACCGTGCACTCACAGCAGCCGTAGCAGTAGGTTCACGCCGCCGGCGACCACGATCTCCTCGTCGGGGTTCAGATAGCTGCAGCAAATTTCAGTTTCGTCAGTTAACGCGCTATCTGAACCTTATCCTCACTGCGCATCCCTTACTGACAAGAAACGATCGCTCACTGCAGTGGCAACGCACCCGTGCACGCGCGCTCGAGGCCAGGGTTCGATCCCTGCCTCTGGGATTAAATCCCACACTTTTTCGCGAGGGCGCTGACAGGTAGGGCCCCCTGTCAGCGACCACACACGCCACGCTGGCCACCGTGGCCCCAGGGCCCCCTCGTCAGTGGTCTGGGCTGGGCCACTGCGAGGTAGAAAATGTTTTCTGCCTTTTTCTTTTTAAGTTTAAGTCCAAATCTTTTACAGATTAGTCCCTGTTTTTAAATTGCAAATAACTTTTGAAATTCAAATCCAAATAATACAAATGAAATATGTATTCTGCACCAAATTAAATTCTCTACATGATTAAAGCATTTGTTTTCTATTTTGAACATTTCAAATTGTTTCAAAATTCAAATTCAAACAACTCCTTTTAAATTTGGTTAAAATTATAACTAATTCAAACTTATTTCAAATAACACAAATAAAATATGTTTTCCATGCTAAATTGAACCACCTTTTCAAATATAAACTTTATTTCATGTTTGGAATAATTAAAATTGGTTAAATAATTTAAACCTTGTTTAAATCATTTAAATTTGCTAAATTCATAACTTGCTCAAATTAAATTATTTTTGAACATATAAAATATGTTTTCAAACCAGAAAAGTATAAACTTTTCAAATATGAATTTGGTTTAATGTTTTGAACAAATAAAATTCCAAATAATTTCACACTTGAATTAAATTCATTTAAATCTTGTTAAACTTGTTTAATTCATAATTAATTCATCTTAAGTCCTTTTTCAACAAATGAAACATGTATTCCATCTAAAATTTTGTGTACTTTCCAAATATGAACTTTGTTATCTATTTTGAACAATTTAAATTGGTGAAAACAACAAATGCTTGTGTAACACCTTTAAGGAACCAAAATTTCATAACTTAATAAATAAAATTCCAAACTTGGTAAACCTTATTTCAAATTGAACCTATGGTTGTTTTCTTTCTGTTTTCCTCATCCATGCATCATGCTAATTCACTTACACATGATTATTAGTTGTATAACAATTATTTCAACCTTAACTCATGGGCTTTCCATATGCAATCCAAATTGCATATGGGCCCATTTGATTATGTTATGTTACCCTGTCAGCTATCTTATCCTTGAGGCATCAATTAAATTGCCATGCATCATCCCATGATTATGCACTATGCCATGTTATTGATTGTTTGTCTCTCTGCGTTGTTTGTTTGCTTCTTCTCGAATAGACGACGACGTTGAGACAGACGAGACTTACGACACCCCTTCTGAGGATCTAGCTCAGTACCAGGCTGCTGAATTTGCAGGCAAGTATTCACTCACATGAACCATTGTGTTCCTTTGCACACTGTATACCGATACTTTCCGTTGTCTATTCTGCTAGCCTTATGAATCGTTGCTTGTGTTCGATCCTATCACATGTATCCTTTAACCCTGATATAGCCTCACCTCCACACCTAAAACCCCGTTGCATGTTGCCTGTGTCTTACAAGCATGCTTAGGGTTGTTTATGCTCGAGTCTGCTGTCCGTTATTTCTGTTACTATATTTATTATGTTCTGGGGCTCGATGATTAAACAATCAACCTGTTAATGTTTGAGGTAATGCTAATTTGATGATAAGGCACCGGCAGGAGGCCCGGCGTGGTTTTGAGGCCTGCTAGTGTCGACCCTAATTAGGAAAAGGGTCTTGTCTACTGATCCATGATGAGCGCACTATCCGCATGTGGGAAGCGTGTATGGGCGGCCCCCACAATTTGATTCGATTCGCATCTCGTCCAAATCGCCTCATTTAGTTCGGGTTTTCCATTTGCCGCATGCATATGTATTTGCGAACCCAGGCCAGGGTGGAACTTTTGTAGTCGGCATTTGGGGAGACACGTTCTTAGAGTGCTATGAGGGTCCCCTTTTCTTCGTGGGGCTTGATTAGCCGTGCGCTCAATTGCACGGGGTTCTTTGGGCTTGATGCGAAGAAGAGTTGAGTTGTGTTGAGTGCCCCGCTTGGTGGAAGGCATTCCATCTGGCGGGTTATTCTTACGTGTACGGCCAAATTGGTGCACCCCTGCAGGGTAAATCTTCTCGAGAAGCCGTGTTTTCCGCGGTTATGGATGACTTGGTGAAAGTACTGGCTAACAAGTACTCAGAACAACTTACACATAACTAATGATAACTTGACTAGTAATAGCCTTATTGGCACAATAACTTGAACCATCATTAATCCAACTGTGTGAGTTGTCCTCGGATTGCTTCTTTGGATAAGGGGCGAGATCCAGGATGGGTTTGTTTGAGGTTAGTTATAGTTGGTTACGATACGCTATCTTATCCCTTTTCTGTTAGCCGGAAGTTGTAGCATATCTCTGTAGTTGGTTAGAGCAGCCCGCTGCCGCATCTTTTGTATCACCTATTCTTCCGTTGAACCCAAAGCATCTGTACTTGGTGTTGCCGGGTACACTATGGTATCTTGTGAGTCTTGCTTGCCAGTACGTTTATGTACTGACCCCTTTGGGGCTGTGGTTTCCGCAGACTACGTTTCCGGGGATCCCCATGGTGGCTACTACGTGGAGTATGACGAGGCTGCTGACGAGTAGATAGCGGACCCAGGCAGGATCCGAGACATCGTGGATGGGCTCCGTCTTTTCGTTTCCGGCCTCTTAGGCCTATTTGGATCTTGTCTGTACCCAGACACTTTGGATGCTTCCGCTGTGTTGTAATGATGAATTGTTGGGACATGTGTCCTCTGGATGATTGTATTTGCTATCTCTGCTCTAGTGAGAGCTATTTGCAACTTATTTCAAATCTTTTGTGTCTTAGAGATATGTTGTGATATCAGTTGTTCTAATGCCGTTGACGTACCGTGTGTGTATGTTATGAAGTACGTCAACGGAAGTGTCCTGATTTCTATGGGATGGTTTGCGCAGACGATGGATAGTAGAGAATGGTTGTCACACGTTTACGTGTTGGCCTGCTCATATTGAGATGCGGGTGCCGGTAGGCCCCGTAAGCCATTTGTTCTACTATTTAGCGGACTGTGAGTATCCTCTAGAAGTCCGGGTGCGACAATGTTTCTACCTTTGATGAACGCAGTTTGGGTCGGGCTGGTGATCCTATTGGCCACACGGTCCAACCTAGATGCATAGGCGTTAGAAATGATTTTGAAGATGACATTAATCAAAGAAATGGGTCTAAACTGCGTGATCCGGTACGCCCCAGGGACTTTGGGGATCAATGTCAACACCCCGAAATTCAGCCGAGAGACGTCCACCCTCCCCAAGACAAAATCATTAAGCAAGTGGAGAACCCCCAGTTTGCACTCCGGCCAAAACTTCTTGAAGAACGACACCGGGAAGCCGTCCGGTCCCGGTGCGGTGTTTGTCTTCAAATCATGTACTATCACTTCTAGTTCTTTCTCAGAGAACGTAACCATCAGCGCATCATTCTCCTCGGCCGAGACACACTGCCGCCCCCGCCAGGTGTCCAATGCCAGCCCCAAGCGTCTTGGGGCCGCCGAGCCTAACAAGTCCTTATAGAATCCGTAGATGTGGTCTTGTATCATGCTACGGTCCGAGATGGGCCCCTCCTGAGTCTGAAGTAACGTAATCAAACACTACCTTCGCCTCCCGTTGCAATGGCGTGAAAGTACGCGGTGTTCACGTCCCCTTGAAGAGCCCACTACACCCGGCCTTGCTGTCTCCAATACTCCTCCTCTACTTTGTAAATCTGCATGAGCTGGTCCTCGAGGTGGTAGCGAAAGACCCATTCCTCCTCGTCCAGTCCCGAGGAGTCGGCCTTGTCATCCAACTCCTTAATTTGGTTGAGGGGGGCAAGTTTACTCACCCGAGCCTCCCTACCCAGGTTTCTGCTCCACCCTCTAAGGAATTGCCCGAGCCCCACGCTCATGTGATTCCACTAGTCCACGATATCTCGGCCACCCGACGAGGCTATCAATGCCCCCCTGGGATGAGACACCAACTCACCGAAGCCCTCCACCTCGAACCACCCTAGTTCGAAGAAAAATCTCTTAAATCTGGTCGGCGTGCCCCCGCACGTGTCCAGCACGAGAGGTGTGTGGTCAGATGCCAGGCTTGTTTCTGCTCGGAGAACCACCAACGGGAACAGCGCGCAAACATCGGATCCCACAACACTCTATCTAACACACACCGAATCGGCACCCGCTGCTTGTTGGTCCAAGTGAACCTAGCCCCGGTCCTAGGGATCTCCTGCGGAGCCCAAGCCGCAATGGCATTATTGAACATCTCAATGCGGGGCCAGTTGATTCTCCCGGAGTTCTTTTCCTTTGCCCATCACAAAAGGTTGAAGTCCCCTCCCATAAGGTCTGGAAACCTACAAGTGGCCACCTTGGCCGAAATCTCCTCGAGAAAGGACCGTGACAGGGCGTGATTGGCCGGCCCATAAATGCTCACCAAAGAAAACTTTATATCTAGCGCTCGATGGAGGCAGTTAACGCAGAGGTAGAACTGGCCCTTCTCAAAGGATTCCACGTCGAAAGCGCTATCACGCAGGCCCACTAACATGCCACCCGAGCGGCCCTCCGCAGGCAGCCAACACCAGAAGAATTTCTCCCCTACTTCTAGACTTTGAAGTTCCTGGTCCGAGAAGTCGGGTTTGATGGTCTCTTGCAAACAGATTATGTATATCTTGTGTTTATGCAGGTATTCACGCAGCAGCTTCCGGCGACCTGCCCGCCCAAAGCCTCGAATATTCCATAATAGGATCCGCATTAAAGCGCCGCGCCCTGGGCCCGTGCTTGGCGGGTCACTGCGCGCCGCCCCTGCGGCGCCACAGATTTTGCACGCTTCCTCGTTTGAAGGGGCGCTGCTCGGCCTGCTCCGGGCTCAGTCCCACCGGCAGCCCCTCACTGGCGCCAGGACTCGCCCCCACCGAAGGCAAGGCAGGCGGGCTAGGGCAGCCAACGGTCTCCAGATCACGCGTAGCCTCCCCGGCTAGGTTATCCACCGAGGCCCACCGCTCGGTGTTCATCGGACGGGCCTCCACCGCCGCGCCCTCCACCAACTCTAATTCTGCGGCCTCCCTCGTCTCGCTGTCCTTCCTCTCTCTAGCTTGATCCAACGCCACTTGAGATAACTCGTTCGCGTGAATCATAGACAGCATTGCAGACGGCGACCCAGAATCATTCTGGAACACCACACAACTGTCCGCCGCCACCGCTAACAGATGCGAGTCTGGGAGATATTGAAGTATAGCAAAGATGGGATCAAGACACGTACCTGCATGTGACTTCTTGGGGGAATCTGGGCCATCCTTTTCCGCTGCCCGCTTGGACGCACGAGCCACCATTGAGTCCGCCCGATCACCCCCAGCCTCCCTCGAGCTCTTCCGAACCAGCTCCACCGGGATGGGCTTCGATCGCGCACCCCTCGCCACCGGCGCAGTCAACTCCGGTATGGTAGGGGCCGCTAGAAAGCCGCCCAGCGCCGACGCCGGTGAAGGAGCCAGCACACAACCGAATGAAAATGAAACTAGTTCAACACATAACTGACATGATGTGATGATATTATGCACGGGGGCCTTCTCGGGTCTGCTGTCCGCCAATTGGCGATCTTCATTTTCATGTGACGGGCCACCTTGCGCTTGTCTCATCTATAACGCTAGCATCTTGAAACATGATACTCGAATACCCCATGTACCTTGCATCAAATAGCTTTTGCTTCTCCGACTGGATTTTGAGCCAAGCCTCCTCTTACTCCATTTTTAATGTCGCCTTCTCCAACTCAAACTTCTCCCTCTTCCTGTCCCAATCAAATTTTAATTTCTCCCTTGACAAGCTATGCCACGGGCAAAGAGTTGATAAATATGTCTACTTGGTGCCAAATCATAGCTGCGTGTAGTATTGACTACAGTTGAACATGTTGTGGGGGTGGTGGCTCTCCGTGAGGCCGGACAATGCCCTCGTCCGTTGGAGGGGCGGAGAGTCGTCCACATCCTCCTCCTGCGTCGGATCCACATGCGATTCGAAGTCCTGCTAGTTATCCGACGTGTCATCCCGGTTGGACGTCGATCTCCTTGCCCCGATGGACGCCGCGCTCGGTGTCTGCCTGGTCAGTGGCGGGAGTGTGGTGAAGCCGGAGACGGCACCCTACTCGCGTATACACCTCTGCTCCTCCTCCGCGACCTCCTTATCCTTCTCCATCTCATTCTCCTTCTCCTTCTGCTCGTGGAGGCGATGCTTGTCCTGTCGTATCTTACGGGTAAGGGTCTCCGGCTTTACCGCCAATGCCCCGGACATCTGCTCAATCGACTCCGAAGAGGCGCCCTTCTTCCCCGAGGCGCCGTTCTCGGCCGACAGCACGAGTGTCCCGTCCATCCTCTCTTCTCACAGCGGCAGCGGGGGAACGGAAAAAAAATTTGGAGGTGGGAGTGTGGCGTGGGCGGGGTCGAATGAATTTCGGCGGCGGGAGTGGCGCCGGGTCAAGGGATTTCCCTTCAAAATCTACGGGCCCCGCTTGTTGGATAGTACGGGGTGGACATGCCGGGGCATGCCCGGGCAACCCCAAACCATCCCCACATATGGGATGGATTTGAGACTTGCCGGACGGCGCAGGCTGATGGGCAACATTCAATAATCCTGGTTGGGTGCATGTTTCGGTCCCAAACTGCGCCCGAGTTGTCCGTCTGGACGTTTCGGGCCAGTTCCAGGACCGTGGTAGGAGATGCTCTTAAATGGACAACGAAATCTGGTCCGGTCACCCAGTCTAGTGAACCTAATAAGCACGACCTATTTAATTTTTTTGTTTCATGTATTAATAGCGGGCTTAGAAGGTCATATCTATCTATCTATACTTTTTATAAAGCATAACCCTACTAACATGCATTGATGAATTTTCTATCTCAATATGCAAACTATCCACATCATCCATTCTGCTAACCAATCAAATGTCCATGTCATCTCCACTAAGAGTTGTTAATCACTATATGCAATCTAACATCATCCATTTTCTAAACAATCCAATTATTCATATTAATAATTTTAAATATATATATATATATATATATATATATATATTATGATCAATAAAATTTCGCATATTCACATAAAAACTATAATGTATAGTATCTTTTATAAAATTTTGTTTACAATATAGTTTCTAGAGAACTACCCGCAGCAACGCGCGGTGTATCTTCTAGTTGCATATATATTGAAGTGGTCCACAAACGTCCTTTTAATATAAAAAACCAAAATAGAAAAAAACTACGGTCGGCGCCGGGGTGGCTTAGCCCTACACCCCTAGTCCAGCTCAATATACTCCGGTGCCTTCCAGAGGCAATACTGCGACACGGACCGGCACGTTGGCGGCTGCACCTACTCCATATCTTGCTCCGGTGGCGGCGTTGGGGCCTCCTATGGACCATCCCAGACCCAGTGCTCCCCTAGAGCTCGCCAGGGAGAAGGCGCTGCTCTGGCTCCAAGTCCATGTACTCGTGCCAGGGGCACTGCTCCTGCGCCACCCGCTCAGCCAAGGTGGCGGAGGCGTCGAGCTGCATGTCGTTGTCCTCCCACTGTGTCTCCTCAAAGAGGTGGGATTGCTCTAGGCCAAGCTTCAAAGCGCATGTGTTCTCATCGTCCTCTTCTTCCTCCTCTTCCTCCTTCACCGCCATGGGGCTGCTGATGCGCAGCTGCCGCTGTTGAGCGGCCGAGCGCGGAGGTGAGTGCCTGCGTGACGGGTCTGGGGAACGGGAGAAGGAGCTCTGATGACATATGTTGTGCTCGTTGTAGAACCAGGTGTTTGAGTGCGGCGAGTCCTCCGTGAATGAGGGATTATCTTAGTTCCAGCTGAGCCTCATGGCCTCGCCGGTGGTGGTGGCTAGGGTTTGGGTGGGTGTTGGCCGCTGGGAAGCAGAGTGGAGACAATGAGTGATGAGGTGGTCGTCCCCATCCGCATGCGTCCATTTAATAGGACCTGGGAGGTAGAAGAGTGGGAGATGGGTCACTAACTCGCGGGTCCGGAAGGTGAGTGGACGAGCTTTAACCAGAACCATCGGGACACAAACGCGCCATTCGCCCGCGTCCGTGTGGACGCATTTTTGTCCCAAATTTGGGTCAGAAATGGGTGCGCGTGGATCAAAACGGCCGCGAGACGCATCTGTTTCCCAATTGGGTCAGCCCGTTGGGCTGCGTTTTTGCCACCTCTGGATACATTCGAACGCGACCGGACCAAAGGGGTCGGCCTATGGAGATGCTCTTACATCTTCAACAGGGAGACCCAAACTGGAAAGATTTCATCTGTTTGGATCGCCTAACGGGCGCGTGTCCGGCTTCAGTTCGGACTTTTCATGGCACTGCATCTAACGGGTCGACCCATTCGGTCCGTCCTGGTTCCAATTTGCGAATATAGTTACATATAAATTTGATTACAAAATTCAAAGCGATTTTACATATTGGCCATGCTCTAATGTAGGACCGTATTGCAAACATTTTTCACATTACTACCTGATACTAACTATTTGGACACCTTTGAGGACCTTGCATGCTCCTGGCCGTCGGCGTACGAGAGACGCCATGGGCTCTGTCCTTACAGAACTTGTAGGCCCGACTTGTTGTCCCTTCAAGAGTTGACGATGAAATGCTATTAGTTGACCGAACATCTGAGGTGGCGGGGGCGAGCACACTCACTGGCCTTCTCTGTGCGGGCTCCACATGCTGCAATCCTTTTGATGCGGGCGGCTTTCTCCCTACTGCTCCATGCGCACATGCTGAAATGCCTCCGCCCTCTGGGCATTCAATTCCATGTGGGCCGCCTGTTGGGCGACATCCTGGTACGTCCCAAACATATCTACCTTTTCAATCAGTTTTGCTATTGTTTTGCATCTAATTTGTATGATTTGAATAGACTAAAACAAATTGATGATGTTTTCAACAGAGTTGCTTTGGTGTCTTGTACTGTGCACAAATTACGATTCAAGGAAAAATACCGAAGAATTCAAAAAACAAATTTTTGGGAGAAAAGAGCCACATAGCCAGAAGGGGAGCCCTCGAGGTGGCCCGTAGCCACCAGGCGTTTGGTGGGTGTGGGTCCACCCCATGGCTGCATCCCCTAGTCGCGGATCGCCGTGGACCGCCTCCAAGTCTCATTTGACTTAAAAGGATTCTCCTTGACTAAAAACCCTAAGCACGCGGTCGTATCCTCGTTTCGCGATACGGAGCTGCCGAGACCCTCCTCTATTCCTCGGAGAGCTAATCTAGAGGTTGATTCTGGCCTCCGGAGAGGAGAGATCATCGCCATCGTCATCACCAATGCCTCTACATCAACCAACCATGATTCTCCCATCCATGTGTGAGTAATCCACTTCTGTAGGCAGAGGGGATGGTAGGGATTGGATGAGACCGTTCTTGTAATAGTTTGTTAAATTGTTAGGTCATGATGCCTAGTATCCACTGTTTATGCTAATCATTATTGTTACAACATGTTATTAATGGTGTATGTTGCAGAATTTAAAAATTTCGCGTCCAACGTAACCGCCAATATCTGCTATGAAGAAAATGAAGCATGGCCATACATGCAATGATTTAGCACTACAGGTTACCGGTAGCGGAAGAGCGGTGTACTCATAGTAGATTTTGAACAATCGTAGATCCTCACAACTAGTACTAGTTGCAAGGATGTCGCTAAGATTCCCTCAACAAGGATCACATGTGTAATTCCTCTTACAGTATCCACGCATCCACTTGCATCAACCTATCAACGCTCCGTCGTCGAGGACTCGATGCTAACAAAGAGATAACAACCCTTCGGTGTATCTATAGTGGTAGATCTAATCAACTTGATTAGAGCTATATGAGATTGGTGTTCTCAACACATGATAGGGAACTAGATATTAGATCACACTCTAATTAGGAGAGGACGCCTCAAAAACCCAATTAGAAGAGCCTCTAATTCTACTAGAGAGGGAGAGAAGGATCAAATCAATTGATCTTGATGTGCTTCATCCCATGGGGTTGGGTCCTTCATATAGTGGGCTTTAGGGGAGACCTGCCTTGTGGGAAAGTTGGTTTGGGCAGGCCATGGCTTGGCCGCACCCCCTTCTTGCACAACTCGGATTGGACTCCCAACTGGGAGCTCGATTCCCTTCCACCTCACACTTTCCTTTTCTCTTTCTTTCTTCCTTTTCCTTTGGTATTTTCCTTTTCTCTATTCAACCAAATAATGAATATTCCAGGAGAGTCAAAGTACCTTACTTGTGGACCTTGGGCCCACTTGGAAGACGCCCAATAATTGGGTGTGGCCATGGGGTATTTCTACCCCTCCGACAGCCCCTTCTCGGGTTTTCTCTGAATCTCTTGCGAAACCCTATATACTTAATAAATAAAATCATTGACACTATTTACTGATGTTAGAAACATATTTCTAATATCTTGGGACATCTGATGTCCTCCGTATATATCTGAAATAGAGAGAAAAAGGCTCAAAGACATTTGATCTTGATGTGTTTGATCCCATGGGGTTGGGGTCCTTTATGTAGTGGGCTGTAGGAAAGTCCTACCTTGTGATCAAGTCAATTTGGGGAGGTCATGGATTAGCCGCACCCCCTCCTTGCACAACTCGGATTGGACTACCAACTGGGATTCCAATTCCCTTCCACCTCACACTTTTCTTTATCTTTTTTCTTCTTTTCTCCTTTGGTATTTTCCTTTTATACCGTCAACCAAATAAGGAATATTCTTGGAAAAGGCATTGTACCTTATTTGTTGACCTTGGGACCACTTGAAAGCCACCCAATAATTGGGTGCGGCCATGCGGCATTTGTGCCCTCCTCCGGCACTCCCCTTCTCGGGTTTTTCCGAAACTCTTCCGGAACCCTATATACTTAATAGACAAAATTATCGAACTTGTCTACTGATGTCATAAAAACATTCTTACATCCCGGGACATATCATGTCCTCCACATATCTCTGAAATAATACTACCCTCTCCCGACATTATTTATTTCTCATAGTAACTACTAATGTACGTTACACAATTTAATTTTTTTCCCTATGTAACCGCAAAGATCACTATGGAGATAACAACGCATGCCCTACATGCAATTATCTAGTACCACGACTCACCGACATCGAAAGAACGATGTAGTCGTAGTAGATTCTGAACAATCGTAGATCCTCACAACTAGGCCTAGTTGCAAGGATGTTGCTAAGCTTCCCTCGTCAAGGATCACACGTGCAATCACTCTTATGGTGTGCACGCGTACGCTCATGGCAACCCGCTAGCGCTCTACCATCCATGACTCATCACCGACGAAGAGAGAGAGCCTTTTGGCATTGCTAATTGGTAGATATAATCAAGTGCGATTAGAGCTATATGAATATGAAAGTTCTGAACGCATGAGAGATATTATTTATTAGAGATAGTTCTAACTGGGAGAGGACATCTCAAAACCCAATTAGACGAAGCTCTAATTCTACTAGAGAGAGAGAGAGAGCCACGAGGGACAATTTGATGTGGTCTCTCAATGGGGGTTTGGGGTCCTTTATATAGTGGGATACCAGGAGGCACATGCCATAGGGGGGAGGTCGGTTTGAGGCTTCGTAGCCTTGGCCGCATCCCTCCTATGGGAACTCGGATTGGACTCCCAACATGAGTCCAATTCCCACCCACTTTTAATTTTTCATTTTCTTTTGGTTTTTTTTTCCTTTTTCTCTCTTCAACCAAAACAAGGAAGTTTTATAGGGAGTTGTTGTGCCTCATTTAAGTCCCTTGGGCCCACATGTTAGCGTCCCATAAATGGGTGCAGTCAAGGGGGCAAATTTGCCCCCTCCGGCAACCCCCTTATTAGGGAGTTTTCCCAAGAGGCACATGCCATAGGGGGAGGTTGGTTTGGGGCTTCCTAGCCTTGGCCGCACCCCTCCTATGGGAACTCGGATTGGACTCCCAACGGGAGTCCAATTCCCACCCACTTTTCATTTTTCATTTTCTTTTGTTTTTTCCTTTTTCCCTCTTCAACCAAAACAAGGAAGTTTCCTAGATAGTTGGTGTGCCTCATTTAAGGCCCTTGGGCCCACATGTCAGCCTCCCATAAATGGGTGCGGCCATGGGGGAAAATTTCCCCCCCTCTGGCACCACCCCCCTTATTAAGGGGTTTCCCGAAACTCTTCCGGAACCCTATGACCCCTATATATAAAATCATCAACCTTATATACTCATGAAAGAAACATATTTGAACATCCTAGGAAATCTCATCTCCTCCGTTATCTCTCCAATGAAATTCCTCCCTCTTGTGGCATCATTTCTCACTCATAGTAACTTCTCTGAAACACGTCCGATTGACACCAGACTTTTTTCTATGAAATCATATAGACATTGATCATTCATAAAACCATTAGCAACATATTTATTCTCTCAATTAAAGGGTAGCATGACTTAACTGTGTGAGCCATAAATGTTCGGTAACACAAAGACATGTTTGGGAACTTACTGAACAATAACAAATAGCGGAGCCGTGAACATCCATGATGGCTCTTGTGTGCCCACGAAGAACGAGGGAAACTTCAAATTACTCATTGCACTTATTACCTTAACTTCACGATACCAACGATATAACGAGGTGAGACAATGTGTTGTAGTATGATTAAACCATTTGATCATAACACATATAAAACTCATACTGATATCGTTCTCTTTTCTCATCCACATCACTGATGTCCTTGTGATAAATCACTGTGTCTGGCTAGAAGATTGGCTGATACCGGTGATGCCGAGAGGGCCCAGAGGATTTATCTCTCCATCACCTGGAGAGTTAAGTACTATTCTTGAATGTTCTCAGTTCCATTGCACACTCTAGGTTATACGTAGACGTCAACTTTGTAATCCCCTGTTACGGTGGACATTTGAAGACATCCAAAGCATAGTTGTCCATTGTGAGTTACTGGATATTCTCATAGTATAGGAATTCTAGTCAATGAAAACTCCATATTAACTTTTCTAAATACATTACAATTGTCAGTCTCTTAGCAAGATGATATACTTTGGCTGGTTCAGTACTATTGTTACCCTTAAAATAAACTCTTATGTTTGCTAGACTTATAAATTCCGTGATCATCTCACAAACCATAAGATAATCTTAGAGACAAGATTCGAAACTCTTGTTTGTTTATATCTTCACACCCGCACAAACGTTTTCCTTTGAAAAAAATACTTTTCAAGTACTATAGCGGTTACAACATGATGATATAAACTTAATAATGAAGTGGCCGTCCTTCATAGACTTAGTCCTCTTGGCAACGCTACCATCACCAGCTCCTTGGGAGAAACTGCCCCGACCAATGTCTCGAGCGATCTCCTTGCCTTTTGCTAATTACAAACACAAATGCCTCATGATTACAACATGGCACAGAATTTAGGAACTATCATGTATGAAAGAAATAGAAAAATATACTTCAATGAGCACAAAATGAACTTCCAAGCGTTAGAACTAAAGGACCAAGAGAAATGCACAACTTCATTGGTTCTATATCAGCAGATTCTGTAGACCAACACTTGAACTGATAATGCGCCATAGTTTAATCATTGGTTTATTGCAAACATAGAAAAATATGCCTCATAGGAACTTTGCATACTATAATCATTGGAACTAGGCCATTTAGACCAACCCCTTGAACTGGTAATGCTCCATAGTATAATCATTGGAAACTGGAAATCAACATCATGTAGCATCATAATAACCAACACCGATGAGGACATCGCTAGCTCTTCACCTATTGTTACACATGAGGATGTTCCTATAAAAGCTAATGAAGTAAGGATTGGTCCAATGACAAGATCAAGAACCTAGCTATTACAACAACAGGTGAATTCACTCCTACTTGAATATAATGTTTATAATTGTGAGAGCTTTATACTACCTAAATCTTTGCATTTATGTATCTTAGGTTTGTTGATAACACAAACATGAATGGAGATCATGGAGAGGAGCTACACAAGGATGAGCATGGACTTCAAGAGGAGATGGAAAACAAGTGCTAGCATGGTGAAAACAACAAATAACAAATGTTATCATGATAAGGGGATGGTGCCTCCACAAGATCAAATGCACTAAGTGTGGAAAACAATGCCATATTGTTATTCCACACTCATGGATGGACAAGGCAAGAGGAGGGCGCCCACAAGGAAGCATCAATGCGCCATATATGTCCTAGTAGAAGTAGAATTGGTTTGTATACCAATATTGGCCGCACCCCTTGTGTGTGGGGTCGGTTTGTATCCAATTGTGTTAGGTATAGGAGTCCTAGTCCTATTAAGGTTGTGCTTGCGCAAGGGAGAGCCTTGTGGCCGCACCCCCTCTCATATATACCCCCTTGGGGCGCATAGGAGAGGTAGACTACGTTAAAACCAAAAACCCTAGACCTCTAGATTGAAACTGCTTGTAAGCCTTTCATCTGGAAGTTCATCTGCAAACTTTACGTGATACCTGCTGTTCCACTGGAAATAAGATGGTACAGTACCACTTGTAGTCGGTGGATTACTTGTGCAAGAGTGTGGAGTTGAGAATATCCTTGGGGTTGCTATCTTTTGCATTGGCATCAGGGATCAGCCGGGAGAGTTCTTAGTGGCGCACTAGTTATCATACTGGAGTCGTCTGTGAGTTCACTGAGAAGATTGGGCCACCCCTTATCATCTTGGTATTAGATTTACAGGTTGCCTCGGTGAGCTATCAAATTTCCCTTTAGTTTGAGTGTTTTTATTTCCTATCCAGAAAATTGCCCCACAAAAATAGTTCTAGTCATTGCCATAGCCTAGATATCACCTTAGTTTCATTACTTTTGCTGTCATTGTGTTAGATTTTGTGTTACCTTTTTCTGTTTTTAGTTGTCTTATTTTTCGGCTAGGTTTAGGGTTCTTTGTTCATCTAGCCGAATTCATATAAAAAATACCAAAAACATCCGCTGCCATCCACCAAATCCACCCCCAATCCGAGCCACCCTAGGTTTCCTCCGTGCCACAAAACCCACCGCACCCCACCTCCTAGTTGGACTCGGATTCCATCCCTACTCGGTTCCAAAACCCCCCATATACCCGCAGCATACCACCATATCTACCCACCACCGCACCCCATCGCTAATTCCCACCGCTGCCGCGCTCGAGTTGCACTCGGATTCCCCCCGACTCACGCTTACCAAATCGCCCGCGCGCACCGTAACGCCCTTACCAAAATTTTCCCTGCGCGCTGCCGCGGCACAGAAACTCGCCGTTTCGCTGCCGCTAGCTGCTGCCCGCGCGCGCTGAGATTTTCACCGTAACTCGCTTACAAATCGCTGTTTCGCTGTTGCGCGCGCTGCCGCGGTACAGAAATCCTCCGTTTCTCTGCCGTACGCTCTGCCGCGGCGCGTTTTTGCTGCTTTTTCCTGCCGTGAGGTGCTAGGTGCTGCCGTGAGCTGCTGTTCTCTGCCACGGTACGAAAAATCAACGTTTTGGCTGCCGTGAGCTCTACTGTGGTACAAAAACCACCTGTTTCTCTGCCGTGAGTGCTGTTTCCTGCCGTGAGCTCGTTTTCACCTAGAATTTTTCTGTTTTTCTTTGTTTTTCCTTGTTTTCTCACTAGGACTCATACATCCATACCTTGTGAACCTTAGCCACAGCCTTTCTACAGAATTTTAATAGGAACTTGCCCACAAGTATAGCTATTTTGTGCTCTGACAGGCTGCTCATTTTTTCATCACCACCATTGTGTTCACTTGTGTTTGGTTAATTGTTGCTCCTAGCTTAGTGTAAGGCCATTGACAAATACAAAAAAAAAATAGAAAAAGCAAAAAGTATAAAAAAAAGAGAAAAAGAACAAAGTGCAAAAGGCCATATCATTGCTATTGTTACTAGTTGAGCTTGCCATTGTGACACATGGTTTTTCATTGAGCAATCTTGTGCCTGTCAATTAAGAGCCTAGCTAGTGACTTTCTAGTGCATTGCAAAATTCATCCACATATTGCTTTGCCACATTTGTCTCCATTGTGTGAGTTTCCTTGGGTATTTTTATATCTTCACTAAGACAGCAAGTAGGATTGTTACTTTGGTGATTGTTAGGTATCCATACCAAGCCCCACTAAATAACCTTGTTTGCCATTGTGAGACTTAAAAACCTGGGTATTCTCTCTTTCACACCAAAGCACTTTAATTGCCTCTACTTGTGGTAAGTATCTCTATTCACTTTGGAGTGGTAAGATATCCTATTGTCTTGCTAGATTTTGAGTGAGTTGTGAGAGGCACCGCAACCTATACTTGTTTTATTTTCACTAACCTTCTAATGGATCTTTCTAGTGGTGATCTTGTGCAGCAAAAGAAGGACCAAACCGAGGGAGTGAATTGGAGGGAGTATGAGGCATTAAGGGATGTGTTGAAACAAAAATTGGATGACAATGAGGAACACTACAAGAAATATGTTAATGAAGCTTGTGATCCCCTCTATGAGATGGTTAATACCATGGACAAAAAAGTGGAGGAAACCAATAAGGTGGCCGAGACCAATAGTGCTCAATTGAGAACAATGCAAGATTCTATTGATGCCATCTACAATACCATGACTGATCTTCAAAGATTAATTCAAGCTCGGTTGCCACCTATTGATGATGACAATGCTAGTGTCCATAGTGATGCCAATAATGAGGAGGAACCTAATTTTGGCCGTGGAGCTAGAGGAGAAAGAGGAAGAGGAGGTTTTCAAGGCCGAGATAGGCGTGTGCCTTTGCCCAATGCTAATGACAATAGAGAAGATATATTGGGTAAACCCAAATTTTCTATTCCATCTTTCAGCTTTGATACTATGGACGTGGAAGAATTCTTGCTATGGGAGTTGAAAATTGAGAAGCTATGGAGATTGCATGATTATAATGAGGATAGAAAGATCAAGTTGGCATCTTCTGAGTTTGATGGATATGCTCTTAGATGGTGGGACAATTTAGTGAGAAAGAGACATAATGATGGTGAGTTACCCATTGCTACTTGGAACACCATGAAGAGGCTAATGAGGGAAAGATTTGTACCACCCAATTACATAAGGCAACAATTTGACAAATTACAACAATTGAAGCAAGGTCTCAAGACAGTTGATGCTTATTATCAAGAGATGGAATTAATTATGCAAAGAGGTCGTGTGGTAGAGCAAGAAGAGCAAACAATTCAAAGATTTCTTTCAGGATTACATTATAGAATCAAGGGCATTGTGAGGCATTATCAATATGCTAATATGCATGATCTAATCCATCATGCTAGGGAGGCCCAATCACATCTACTTGAGGAAGCGCAAAATTCAGCTAGAACAAGGAGTAGATTCCCATTGAGATCATCTACTACTCCTAGTGTGCCACCACCACCACCTCCATCATCAAGTTTTCGAGGTGCTCCATCATCCAAAACCAATCCTAGTGTGGCTAATACAAGGAAAACATCACAACCAGCAGCAAGTGCCTCGGGTTCTAGTGCTCCTACTACAAGGAATAGAGATATTACATGCCACACATGTGGAGGAAAAGGGCACTTCAAGAGGGATTGTCCAAATTCAAAAGTGATGATTATCAATGAGAACAATGAGTATGAGACAGGTGATTATGTTGATCCCAATGATCTTGATGATGATGATGGATATTTGAGTGATTCTCCTTTGGATGCTTATGCTACTACTATGCCTTCTATTATTTGCACCCAAAATTCATTGAGTGTGGTGCCTAGTCCTGAAAATCAAAGGTGCAATCTATTCCAAACAAAGGCTGTTATTGGTCCCAACATGGCTTGCAAAGTCATCATTGATGGAGGGAGTTGCAGAAATTTGGCTAGCAAAGATCTATGTGCAAAACTCAATTTGAAATATATGCCACACCCTTCTCCTTATCACATCCAATGGTTGAGTAGCACGGGACAAATGAAGGTTTCTCATATGGTGAGAGTGGAGTTTCAAATTGGACCTTATAAGGATATCATTGAGTTTGATGTGGTGCCCATGACAGTTTGCCACTTATTATTGGGAAGACCTTGGCAATTTGATAGAAGTGTGAAGCATGAAGGAAGAGCAAATAATTATGAGCTATATCATCATGGGAAGACTATTATTTTGAGGCCTATGACTCCACAACAAATTGTAAATGAGTCCCAATCCAAAATTGCTATGAAAGTGGAAAAAGAGAGAGAGAGGGATGAGGGAACACCAAAAATACAAGCCATGGGGAGTGATAGAAAAACCAATTCGAGTGGTAAAAAGAGAGAGAACCTATTATGCATGTTAGCCACTAAAGAGGATTTGAGGGAATTTAAGGATGATCCTTCACTAGTCCCTATTGTGCTTATTCACAAGGGAGAGATTTTGGTTTCTAATGACATGACCCCTATTCCTCTTGGTGTTTCTAATGTTTTGCAGGATTTTGAGGATGTTTTTCCACAAGATGTGCCCTCGGGATTGCCACCATTGAGGGGTATTGAGCATCAAATTGATTTGATCCCGGGAGCATCTCTCCCAAACCGAGCTCCTTATAGAACCAATCCACAAGAAACAAAGGAGATACAAAGGCAAGTACAAGAACTATTGGACAAAGGTTATATTCGGGTTAGTCTTTCTCCTTGTGCCGTTCCCGTTATTTTGGTTCCTAAGAAAGATGGTACTTGGCGCATGTGTGTAGATTGTAGAGCAATTAATAACATCACTATTCGTTATCGTCATCCTATACCATGTTTAGATGACATGTTAGATGAATTAAGTGGTGCTACTCTTTTCTCTAAAATTGATTTGCGTAGTGGATACCATCAAATAAGAATGAAAGAGGGAGATGAATGGAAAACTGCTTTTAAGACAAAATTTGGTTTATATGAGTGGTTAGTAATGCCCTTTGGTTTAACTAATGCACCTAGTACTTTCATGAGATTAATGAACCATATTTTGAGAGACTTTATTGGTAGATTTGTGGTAGTTTATTTTGATGATATTCTCATATATAGCCACAATGAACATGACCACATGGATCATATTAGACAAGTTTTGCAAGTACTAAGAACTAATAAATTGTATGGTAATCTTGAGAAGTGCACTTTTTGCAAAAATAAGGTTATATTTCTTGGTTATGTTGTTTCTAAGCATGGAATTGAGGTTGATCAATCTAAAATTGAAGCTATTCGAGATTGGCCAATTCCTACTAATGTGAGTCAAGTTAGAAGTTTTAATGGGCTTGCTAGTTTCTATAGAATATTTGTGCCTAATTTTACAATTGCTGCCCCTTTAAATGATCTAACTAAAAAGGGTGTTAATTTTGAATGGGGTGTTTCTCAAGACATTGCTTTTGATACTTTGAAAGAGAAGTTAATTTCGGCCCCATTACTTATGCTTCCAAATTTTGATAAACAATTTGAGATTGAGTGTGATGCTAGTGGCATAGGTATTGGAGGTGTGCTCATGCAGGAAAAGAAACCTATTGCCTATTTTTCTGAAAAATTAAATGGTGCACAATTGAATTATTCTGTTTATGATAAAGAATTATATGAACTTGTGAGAGTTTTAGAGGTATGGAAACATTATTTGTGGCCTAAAGAATTTATTATACATAGTGATCATGAAGCATTGAAATTTTTAAAGTGCCAAAATAATTTGAATAAGAGGCATGCTAAATGGGTTGAGTTTATTGAATCTTTTCCATACATCATAAAACATAAAAAGGGATTGGATAATGTAGTTGCTGATGATTTTTCAAGGAAAAATATGTTACTCTCTAATTTAGAAATCAAGGTTTCGGGTTTGGAGGGTATTAGAGATTTATATGATGAAGATAATGAGTTTTCTGTGCCATTTAATAAATGTGTTAATACTAAAGCATGGGAAAAATTTCATATACATGATGGGTACTTGTTTAGAGCTAACAAATTGTGTATTCCCGAGTGTTCCTTGCGTTTGTTTTTGATCCAGGAATCTCATAGTGGAGGATTGATGGGACACTTTGGAAGAGAGAAGACTTTGTTAATGTTGGCTGAAAATTTCTATTGGGCACATATGAGAAGATATGTGTATAGATTGGTGCAAATATGCATTACTTGCAACAAATCCAAATCAAAATTGAAGCCCCATGGATTATATACACCATTGCCATCACCAAGTACACCATGGGAAGATATTAGCATGGATTTCGTGTTGGGATTGCCAAGAACAAAAAGAGGACATGATTCTATCTTTGTGGTTGTGGATAGATTTTCAAAGATGGCTCATTTTATTCCATGCCACAAGAGTGATGATGCTTCTCACATTGCCAATTTGTTCCTTAGAGAGATTGTGAGATTGCATGGAGTTCCAAGGACTATAGTTTCAGATAGAGATGTCAAGTTCATGAGTTACTTTTGGAAGACACTTTGGGGTAAGCTTGGCACTAAGCTATTATTTTCTACTACTTGCCACCCCCAAACTGATGGACAAACCGAGGTGGTTAATAGAACATTGTCCACATTGCTAAGAGGTATGATCAAGAAGAATTTGAAGGAGTGGGAGGAGTGTTTGCCCCATGTGGAATTTGCATACAATAGAGCTGTGCATTCAACTACTCAATTATGTCCTTTTGAGGTGGTGTATGGTTTCAAGCCTATTACTCCTCTTGATTTATTACCACTTCCTTTACATGAGAGAGAGCTAATATGGAGGCATCAAAGAGGGCTGATTTTGTGAAGAAGATTCATGAGAAAACAAAAGAATCTATTGAGAAGAAAGGAAAACATGTGGCTGAAAGAGTAAACAAGAAGAGGACGGAGCTTATATTTCGGCCAGGAGATATGGTGTGGGTACACTTTAGAAAAGATAGATTTCCCACATTGAGAAAGTCCAAGTTGATGCCTAGAGGAGCTGGTCCTTACAAAGTTATTTCAAGGATCAATGATAATGCATACAAGGTTGACCTTCCAATTGATGAGTTTGGTGTTAGTAATTCTTTTAATGTGGCTGATTTCACACCTTACCATGGAGATGATTTAGCATCGAGGTCTATGCCTTTTCAAGAGGGGGAGGATGATGAGGACATCCCTAGCTCTTCACCTATTGTTACACATGAGGATGTTCCTATAAAAGCTAATGAAGTAGGGATTGGTCCAATGACAAGATCAAGAACCTAGCTATTACAACAACAGGTGAATTCACTCCTACTTGAATATAATGTTTATAATTGTGAGAGCTTTATACTACCTAAATCTTTGCATTTATGTATTCTTAGGTTTGTTGATAACACAAACATGAATGGAGATCATGGAGAGGAGCTACACAAGGATGAGCATGGACTTCAAGAGGAGATGGAAAACAAGTGCTAGCATGGTGAAAACAACCAATAACAAATGTTATCATGATAAGGGGATGGTGCCTCCACAAGATCAAATGCACTAAGTGTGGAAAACAATGCCATATTGTTATTCCACACTCATGGATGGACAAGGCAAGAGGAGGGCGCCCACAAGGAAGCATCAATGCGCCATATATGTCCTAGTAGAAGTAGAATTGGTTTGTATACCAATATTGGCCGCACCCCTTGTGTGTGGGGTCGGTTTGTATCCAATTGTGTTAGGTATAGGAGTCCTAGTCCTATTAGAGTTGTGCTTGCGCAAGGGAGAGCCTTGTGGCCGCACCCCCTCTCATATATACCCCCTTGGGGCGCATAGGAGAGGTAGACTACGTTAAAACCAAAAACCCTATACATCTAGATTGAAACTGCTTGTAAGCCTTTCATCTGGAAGTTCATCTGCAAACTTTACGTGATACCTGCTGTTCCACTGGGAATAAGACGGTAAAGTACCACTTGTAGTCGGTGGATTACTTGTGCAAGAGTGTGGAGTTGAGAATATCCTTGGGGTTGCTATCTTTTGCATTGGCATCAGGGATCAGCCGGGAGAGTTCTTAGTGGCGCACTAGTTATCATACTGGAGTCGTCTGTGAGTTCACTGAGAAGATTGGGCCACCCCTTATCAAACACACACATAATAAAAAACACACAAAATACAATGAAATCACTCCTTGAACTATATTGTACCACATTTTCACCATTGGCCATAATAAGTGCGCATAGAAACAAGCCTCACAAAACATTTCTAGGTACCATTGGCCTTAGTGAACATAGACACACAACAAGCAGAGCAAATTTTCTCCACTAGAGTGGCCAATAGGATCAAGTAGAAGAAACATCTACACTACTTGTGGATGGTTCTTAAACTTGTTAGCTGTCTACTGGAGACAGGTATCAAAGACATCATCATTTTCATAATCAGATACTCATACATGAACAACAAGCAACCTCATAAACAAGTGCACAAATATGTTGCTAACAAATTACTCCGCGGTACCAAGAACTACGCACAAGAAATGTGCTTGTAAAATACACAAGGTACAATGGAAACACTCCCTGCACTTATGTTGTGCCACATTATAATCATTGTGTTAGTGAACGCAAATCATACCACACTCAAAATATGATCTGACACAAATAATTCCATGTGTGCACATCAACATGTACTAAAGTACATCCATTGAGTAAATTATGACGAACACTCAAATCAAACACTTATGGAACAATGCAACCAAGTCTAATAAAATCCTCAAATTGCCAACGGTGTCAAATGGATTCACCACAATAATCGAGTACTAATATAAGCATTGTCCTTGTATAAAATATCTGATTCTATGGTAAATACCCTTCATTTACCATGGCATAGTTAAAACCATGAGCATAAAACATAGAGAACGTAGTTAAAAATACTCAGTATCTGGCCTTAGTATATGTAAACACAATAAGTTTTTCATTGGCCATACATGAACCAAGCTATCAAAATTACCAAATATAAGCCATAAACCTAGCAAAATCCCCAAATCTAAGCCTCCAAATATAAGCCCTAGACCAAATCTATGCATACGGCCGAAAAATAGAACCAGTCTCACATTGAACCCTAGAAACAAGTGGATATACCGTGCATGTCATACTAGGCAAATAAATCGAGTTCGATCTAAAGATCTACGAGGCATATGAGGCATACGAGGGGTTATATATAATCTTACCGCTGTTGACGAAGCCCTCGAGGAAGAGGGGATGACACGAGGTCGTCGGTGACGATGAAGATCTAGCCTGCCGAAGGAGCAAAAGGAAATGGCCGCTCTTCCTTTCCCACCGAAGATGGTCATTGTGGTGCTCTTGATGTGCCGGCGGAAGGGAAACTTCCTACAAAGAGAGGAGAGGAGACAAACGAGTGGAGTGCATGGAAAGGAAGATCGGTGAGGGGAATTTATGGCCTGTGTTCCCAAAGGGACACGACGTATCCCGTCCTTCCTCGTCTATGCATGACCAATCGACTTTTCGCTCATACGGAGGTCTCTCCACGGAAATGGCCGATTCAGCCGTTCCTCCAGGCCCTAGCCCGATACTTCTTTAAGGTTTGCCTTGTGGGAAGAAAACATGCCAAGAACGTGTCTCCTCATAGGCTACATGGAGGCCTTGTGGGAAACAAAACACCCCCCCATTAAGTTTGAACGAGTGCTATAGGGTTTCCCGTGCAAGCTAGAGTGTATATAGCGCCTCTTCCAAACCGTGGCCACAATACGCCCTCTCGCTAGTTCATATTGTTGTCCAATTAAAATATTTTGGAAAATACAAATCAAAATATTTTTATGTTCCATAGTTTTCAACAAACAACTTATAGCTCCACAATAATTGAAAGTAAATATAAAATTATTCATACAATTAAGGTAAATTGAAGTTCAATTAGACTATAGCGGTCAATCCATTACACGCCCAGAAATGCTCCACTATATCATTTTAAAGTTAATAATGAACAACGTCACCGTAGATCTCCGTATGCCTGAGTAAGAAATCAACAAACTCTGCTAGCACCTGGTGATAAAATAATGGTGAGAGGACCTTGGTACTCACACGTATAAGAAGCATTCACTTCATTTGCGCGCTCACTCTAAATGACCATGTTGTGCATGATCACACACATTCATAAACTTAGACATCTAATCGTTCAACCAGGTCAGAGCATGAGGATGGACAAAAGAAAACTGAGTTATAAGCACGCCAAATGCTCGCTCGACATCCTTCCTGGTACTATCTTGTTCGGAGGGAAACCAAGATTTTTTCCGACTTATAGGACCGGGGATTGTATTAACAAATGTAGACCACCTTGAATTGATGTCATCGGCTAGGTAGTATCCTTTGGTGTACATATGGCCATTAATGTCATATTTGACCGCCGAAGCATGGCCTTCAACAAGTCTAGCAAACACCGGAGAGCACTGCAGGCATGCAACACATTGATGTAATTGTGAGATCCTTCCATGACAAAGAGAGCATATCAAATCCACATGTCATAAGCATCCACAACTTCAAGTACCACACTGCAATATCCATAATGCCCTTTGTACAATCCTTACTAAGAAAATGAACAATTTTTCCAGCTATAATGCATGCAATTGATGCTTCCAACCACCTCAAAAATCCCCTCCCTGCATTATGTGCCATAATATGTGATGTTTCTTTTTCATTTGGTCCTCTAAAATAGTGTGGTCCAAAAACTATCACCATCGCACTTCAGAATCTATACATGGATTTTATAGTCATGGAGTCATAAATGTGTAGGTATTCGTCTTGACCATCTACATGTGCTCCATATGCAAGCATCCTCATACCAGCATTGCACTTCTGAATTTATGAAAACCAGTCATTCCTATGCAGTCCTGTAACATCCCAAGTATGAAAACCATCCCCTTAGAATGTTTGTTGCATGTTTATTAAAGTATTGCATCATATCATCATATTGTTTCTATGTTGTTGCATTTGTTTCTTAATTGTTACAATTGTTTTCCACTGTTTTCACAACTCAAATTCAAACCTTATTCAAACAATGGTTTCATACTTGCTCTGTTACAACATTTTGAATAAAAATCACAACTAATAACAACCATTTGGTTCCATGTTTTTCCATAGTGAACACTTGTGAAATTGATGTTTTAAATCAATTATTCATTTTCCAAACACAATTAAAAATTCAAATCAAAGCACCCAAAACAGAACCATTTTGAAATTATGTTGATACCAAAACAAATCAATTCAAATTGCCTAATAACCTTAGGGGTAACCCTATAGAAAATGCTTTGTTTTGCTAATATTAATTAATATTGCAAATTTCATTCAATTGGGTTTAAATTTCAAACAGCACGCAAACAATTAAATTTTTGAAAACAAAAGCTACCAAATGTTTGCATTTTATCTAAGGAATTTACCCTAATTTTTCCAAATTTTTCCCTAACTTAAAAACTATGTTTTTCTTCCATTTTTGGTTTCAGCAAAAAAAAAACAGAAAAGGAAAAAATAAAAAGAGGAGAAAACGGCCGCGCGCGCAGCAGCTAAGCTAGCCCAGCCCGTTTCTTTCCCCGCGCGCGCCAGCCCAGCCCACCTAAACCCTCACTTAACACTTTGAGAAGCGTGCACTGCTTCTTTCTCTCGTACGGCGCCATCTGAACGGTGCCACGGCGGCCGTACGGCGGCAGCGACGGCCATCCGAGCCCTGCCGCGCCTATAAATCAGCCCTAGGGGCCGCGCCGTCAAAACCCTAGCCCCTAGGTCCTATTTCCCCTCTCCGCCGCCGTCGTTCGCTTCTTCCCCGACGAGATCCCCTCCTCTGTCACCCTCGCCGGAGAACCCCCTCTGAATCCGGCCACCGCGACGACGCCATGACTCTCCACTCCCCCACCTAGTCCCGAAAATCGAACGCCCGCAGCTGCCTCCCCCTTTTGGACATCAGAGCATCCCCGAGGACGCCTTGGATCGCCTACGCCATCGACAACGTCGCCGCCGGCCGCCACTCCGAGCCTCTGCTTCCATCGACAACCGGTGGTGAGCATCCACCAGTTCCTCTCTCTCCCTCGGTGCACCACCACTGTATCGCGCACGTCTCTGCACGTCCACGCACCAACCAAGTCGAGCAGCGCGCCGTGGATCAACGCCGGCGAGCCCTCGCTGTCCGTCAGTCGAGCAAGGATTCGTTCGTCAGGCTTAAAAGTTCAGTTAACGTTGCTAGTGAACGTTAACCTCCCTGCGTTCGCTTCCCTGTCAAACGAATTCAGCTAGCGCAGTGGTTGCACTGCTCCTGTGCCAAGGCGAGGGCGCGGGTTCGAATCCGCAGCGCCCCACTTTTGCCTCATTTTTTCTTCCGCAGCACAGCGGCCCACCTGTCATAGACCACCACTGCCACGCGTGCGTGCGCAGCGCCACGCTGGCCTCTGGCCCACGCGACAGTGGCAGCGTGTAGGTACCAGCACAGTGAGAAAAGGTTTCTGCGAATTCCTGGAATTTCTAAATCATTTTAATTAACAGATTTGAATCAAAAACTTCAAACTTTAATATCTTCTATTCTGTAAATCCAATAAATAAAAAGTTTATATGTTTTCTGTTCCAAATTTCCTAATCTTTCCAAATAATCAATTTGTGTACTGTTTTGACAATTACAAATACCTTTAAAATTCAAATTTGAATAATTCAAATGTAATTTGCAATAATTCATAAATAATTCATGCTAATTCCAAATGAGGCAAATAAAATATGTTTTCCATACCTTTTCACCTCACCTTTTCAAATATAATTTTTGTTTTCTGTTTTGAATAATTAAAACTGCCTAAACAATTTAAATCTTGTTTATTTCAATTAAAACTTGTTTAATATTGTTTAATTCATAATTAAATAATCCAAATTCCAATTTCAATATCTCAAACATGTAATCCAACTAAAATTTGATGTTATTTTCAAATATAAACTTTGTTATTTGTTTTGAACAATTTAAATGGTTAAAAACAACAAATACTTGTGTGTCACCTTTAAGGCACCCAAAATTCCCTAAAATTAATAATAAAATTCTAAATTGCTACACCCTATTTTAATTTGATTCTAATGTTGTTATTTTGCTGTTTTCCTTTTGCATGCATCATACTAAACCACTAGCACCTGTTGATTAGTTGGAAAACAAATAATCTAACCAAAATCCATGGGCTTTTCATATGCAACTCAAAATTGCATATGTGTCCATTTAAATTGTGTTATCATATCAATTAGTTTATTTTGATGCATCTATTAACTTGTCATGCATCATATTTGATTGTGCACTATGCCATGATGATGATTGTTTACATTTTCTGCCTTGTTTGTTTGCTTCTTCTCGGATAGACGACGACGTTGATACCGACGACCTTTACGACACCCCTTCTGAGGATCTAGCTCAATACCCGGCTACTGGGTTTGCAGGCAAGTTATCACTCACATGAACCATTGTGTTCCTTTCAACATTGGTTACCGATACTTTCCGTTGTTCTTTTCTGCTAGCCATAGTGGTAGTTGTTTCTGTTACGAACCTATCACATGATACCCTAAACCCTGATATTGCCATCACCCCCAGTCCTAAAACCCCGTTGCTTGGGCCCGTGTCTTGCTAGCATGCTTAGGGTTGTTTTGCTCGAGTCTGCTATCAGTTACTTTCTGTTATTATATTCTGTTATATTCTGGGGCTCGATGCTAAACAACACCTGTTAATTTGAGGTAATAATAATTTGCTGATAAGGCACCGGCAGGAGGCCCGGCGTGGTTTTGAGGCCTGCTAGTGTAGACCCTAATAGGAAAAGGGTCTTGTCTACTGATCCATGATGAGCGCACTATCCGCATGTGGGAAGCGTGTATGGGCGCCCCCCTCAATTTGATTCGATTCGCATCTCGTCCAAATCACCACACTTAGTTCGGGCTTTCCATTTGATGCACGCATATGCAGGTACGAACCCGAGGCCAGGGTGGAACTTTTGTAGTCGGCATTTAGGGCGGCGTGGTCTTCCAGTGCTATGAGGGTCCTCCTTTTCTTCGGGGGGCTCGATTAGCCGCGCACGCACAACACGTGGTGCTTTGGGCTTGATGCGAAGAAGAGTTGAGTTGTGTTGAGTGCCCCGCTTGGTGGGAAAGGCCTTCCCATCTGGCGGGTTATTCTTACGTGTACGGCCAAATTGGTGCACCCCTGCAGGGATAAATCTTCTCGAGAAGCCGTGTTTTCCGCGGTTATGGTTGACTTGGTGAAAGTACTGGCTAACAAGTACTCAGAACAACTTACACCTAACTAATGATAACCTGACTAGTAATAGACTTATTGACACAACAACTTGATCCATCATTAATCCAACTGTGTGAGTTATCCTCGGATTGCTTCTTTGGATAAGGGGCGAGGTCCAGGATGGGTTTGATTGGTGGTTAGCTATAGTTGGTTACGATACGCTATCTTATCTCTTTCTGTTACACCAGAAGTTGTAGTATGTTCTGTAGTTGGTTAGTGCAGCCAGTTGCAGCATCTTTATACCCTTCCCTTCCGTTGATCCCAAGGCATCTGTGCTTGGTGTTGACGGGCTACACTTTGGTGAACTGTGAGTCTTGCTTGCCAGTACGTTGTCGTACTGACCCCTTTGGGGCTGTGGTTTACGCAGACTACGACTACGGCTACGATGACCACCAGGATGGCTACTTCGTGGAGTTTGACGAGACTGCAGACGAGTAGATAGCTGGACCAGGGCTGGATCCAGGACCTATGTGGATGGGCTTCGTCTTCTTTATTTTCTCCGGCTTCTTAAGCCTGTTGGATTTGTCTGTACCCAGACACCTTTGATTGCTTCCGCTGATGTAATGAATGCTATGTTGGGACATGTGTCCTCTGGATGATTGTATTTGCTATTTCTGCCTTAGTGAGGGCCATTTGCAACCTTATTTCAATCTTTTGTGTCTTAGAGGCATGTTGTGTTATCCTTTTGTTCAAAACCGTTGACGTACCATGTGTGTATGGTATGAAGTACGTCAATGGTAGTATCCTGATTTCTACAGGATAGTTTACATCGACGGTGAACGGTAACGGTTGGTTGTCGCACATAAGTGCTGGCCTACCCGTAAGGGGACGCGGGAGCCGTTAAGCCCCGTAATCCAACCAAAATACTGTTCAGTTCGTACGGTGAGTATCCTCTAGAAGTCCGGGTGCGACAAATGGTATCAGAGCCTGTCTGCCTGTAGGATCCCTTTTACTGGTCGCAGTTGAGTCTAGAAACTATTTTTGTAGCTATATAGGAAAAATGAAACGTGAGAGTAGGAATTCTGCCATTTTTCTTCTTTCCCCACCCACCCACCCTTTTCTGGTAAGGAAGTGCAACGTTGTTTTCTGTTCTCACCTAAACTTTCAAGTTAGGATTTCACGTGTTTTAGGTTCTCCGTAGTACCTCAGGACTTTTGGTCTCGTTTTCCCGATGTTGCTTCGATATCCTGTTCTTCTAAAGAACCTTTCGTCCGTTGAAACCTTGCTGTTGTTTTCCACTTCATTTCTTCTACCGGAGTCTAATCAAAACCTCCCAAATCATCTGCAGATGGATCTCAGGTTCTTCCCGCAGGTGGTTCGGATGACTCGCTGTGAGAGCACCGCCGGTTATCCGGAGATGCTGAGAGACATGGTGACTTATCTGGGGTTCCATTGGGCACCAGAGTACCAGGTCTACGAGCAGCAGCGAGAGTTTGACCAGACCTGCTACCGGGCTATCGTCTACATTCTGTCGGATGATGGCAGGAGCGTTGTCCACCGCTACGAGGCAGTAGGTTCCACAGTGGATATGGCCGTGCAGCAGGCAGCTTACGTGAGTCTCACCGTCCTCCGTGCTGACTACTGGGGGTTTGACGATTCTATCTATCGCCACATCCCCCGTGGTTACATCACGTCGGCGGGAGTTCACTTCACTCTCCACGGCAACCTGGATACCTACGAGTCTGATAGCTCCAGGCTGCACACCACTGCTCAGTTCGTGAGGCACAGTGACGCAGTTGCTTCCACACTTCCTCAGGAGTTAGCCTCAGTCAGGGAGCAGCTCCACCTTGCTCTCACTCGTCTGGCGACGTACACCACAGACTTTGTTCGAGACGAGCGCTTTGCACGTATCGTTCAGACAGTTGGGTTACCGCTGCCAGATGCTGGAGGTTACGAGCCGATCAGAGGCCCACTTCTCGACCTCGGAGCTGGTTACACAGGGATTCCCCGCTATGGAGCACAGGGAGACGACGCTTTCTACTTCACCACACCGAGAGTTGCTCTCAGAGCAGTCCCGCTCTACATGGATCGTCGTCATACCTACTTCCGTGGGATTCCCCCGCACCGTATCTCTCGTCGTACTACTCACCGCCGTCCTGCGTGATGAGCATGGGAGTACCGATGTATCCGTTCCTAGCTATGTTTAGTTATCCTGTGGCATTCGAACCATTTATGGTCTGTTGGATATTCTGATGTATTTGAACATGTGATGATGTACCTGTTGGTTATCTATTCATGCGTCGGAATAATCTCTCTTTCGGTTACCAAGTCTATCCTTTGCTGTTATTGTGCTAAAATGCATTTCTGTTCAGGATGCCTCCAACCAGGAACACCATGCCTGAACCACCTCCGCTCACGGAGCTGTTGACTCAGATGACTCAGGTCGTGGCTCAGATGGCCCAGATCCAGGCTAACCAGCACAACAACCAGAATGCTCCGCGAGTCAGCATCAAGGAGTTTCTGAGCTTGGGGCCGAGAGCTTTCGTGGCAACACGTGAGCCTCTCGATGCTGATGACTGGATCAGGGAGATGAACAGGGCTCTGGAGATTGCTCATGTTGCTGAGGAAGATAAGGTCAAGTATGCCACCTACCTACTGAAGGGTCAGGCAGCTACCTGGTGGGAGAACTACCAGACCATGAGAGCTGGCTATCCTATCACCTGGGGTTGTTTCAAGGATGCCTTCCTGAAGCACCACATCCCAGATGGTCTCATGGAAAGGATGCGTGAGGAATTCTGCTCTCTCAAACAGGGCAAGCTGGACGTCCTCGGCTACCAGAACGAGTTCAATCGTCTCGCTCGATACGCTGGTGACGAGGTGTCCACTGAAGCCAAGAAGATGGCAAGGTTCCGCCGAGGTTTTAACCCGGAACTGAAGTACGCTCTCACCAACATCAAGTGCAAGGACTTCGTGGAGCTCGTGAACACCGCGCTCAATGAGGAGAATGGGCGCAAGGCGTTCGAAGAGTCGCGCAAGCATTCGCGTGAGGGTGGTTCCTCCTCCAACATGACCACCCCTCCGCAGAAGCGCCGCATCTGGGTGCCAAACAGTGCTGTCACTAGGGCTCCAAATGCCCAAGCTTCTCCAGGCTTTGGTCCCCGCCCACGGCCCAACCCATCTCAGATGCAGGGTCAGAGGTTTCCAATGGGGCAGCCAAGGCCAGCTCCTCCTCGTGTCGTCACTTGCTTCAAGTGCAAGGAGACTGGACACTATGCTGATAAGTGCACTCAGAGGCAGCTACCTCCTCCACCTCCTCGCCCCAACACCAACAAGGCTATGGTGCGCGCTCCTCCGGCTAAAGCCTTCAACTCCAACAACAGGCCTGTTGGGAGGACCGCGAGGGTGAATCATATCAAGGCCGACAAAGCTGAGGAAGCTGCTGACGTCGTTCTCGGTACATTCCCCGTAAACTCTAACCCAGCTAAAGTGTTGTTTGATACCGGAGCATCGCATTCGTTCGTGTCAAAGATCTTTGCGACAGCAGTTAAACTACCTTTTGTTGGTTTGGGTTCCCCGCTAGTAGTAAACTCTCCTGGAGCAACTATACAAACTTCCAAGATCAGTCACGAGAATCAGATCTTGATTGGAGGTCACATATTCCTTGCTTCCCTCATTCTGCTTGGCAATTCTGACATTGATGTCATCCTTGGCATGGATTGGTTGAAGGCCAATAAAGCTACGATTGATTGTGCTAAGAAGTCAATAACTTTGTTCCACCCTTCCGGCCAGATAGTCTATTCTCCAAGTGAATCAAGTTCTGTTCAGCTGTACACGCTCGATGCTAAACCTCTTCCTGCAATTGAAAATGTTCCGGTGGTTTGTGAATTCCCTGACGTCTTTCCAGAAGAGTTGCCAGGGATGCCTCCGGACAGAGCAGTTGAGTTCATGATCAAGCTTGAACCAGGTACTGCTCCAATCTCTAAGCATCCATACAAGATAGCTCCTCCTGAACTGAAATTGTTGAAGGAGCAAATCGATATGTACATGGAGAAAGGTTACATTCAGCCTAGTTCCTTCGCTTGGGGTTGCCCAACTCTGTTTGTTGCCAAGAAGGATCAAACAAAAAGACTCGTGGTTGACTATCGTCCTCTCAACGAGAAAACCATCAAGAACAAGTATCCAATTCCTCGTATCGATGATCTTTTTGATCAACTTGCTGGAGCCTCAATATTCTCAAAGTTGGACTTGAGGATGGGTTACCATCAAATAAAAATCAGAAAGGAAGATATTCCAAAAACAGCTTTCACCACTCGTTACGGTCTATATGAATACACCCTCATGTCCTTTGGTCTCACCAATGCACCGGCAACCTTCTCAAGACTCATGAATTCTGTGTTCCATGAATACCTCGACAAGTTCATTGTGGTATATCTTGATGATATTCTAGTCTACTCAAAATCAGAGGAAGAGCATGGAGAACACCTTCGTCTCACTCTCATGAAACTTCGCGAGCATCGTCTGTATGCCAAGTTCTCCAAATGTGAGTTCTGGATTCCAGAAGTTGCTTACCTTGGTCATGTCATCTCTGCCAAGGGCATAGCCATTGACCCGGAAAAGGTTAAGGTAATTGTTGATTGGAAACCCCCTAAGACGGTGAAGCAAGTCAGAAGTTTTCTTGGCTTGGCTAGCTATTGTCGTCGTTTCGTCCAAAACTTTTCCAAGATTGCCAAACCTCTCACTGATCTCACAAAGAAGGACAAGAAGTTCGTTTGGACTCCACAGTGTGATGAGAGTTTCAATCTCCTGAAGACTAAACTCACTTCTACCCCAGTTCTGGTTGGCCCAGATACTACCAAACCTTTCCAGATATTCTGTGATGCATCTCTCCAAGGCCTAGGAGCAGTTCTTATGCAAGAACGTCAAGTTGTGGCTTATGCTTCACGTCAGTTGAACCCACATGAGCAAAACTATCCCACACATGATCTTGAACTTGCAGCAGTTGTGTTTGCCCTCAAGAAATGGAGGCAATACTTGTTGGGTAACAAAACTGAAATCTTTTCCGATCACAAGAGTCTGAAATACATCTTGACTCAACCAGATCTAAACCTCAGGCAAAGGAGATGGATTGAGAAGATTAAGGACTTTGATCTCACCATTTCTTACACTCCAGGCAAGGCTAATGTTATGGCCGATGCTCTTAGTCGCAAGTCATATTGCAATAATCTCATGATCATGGAAAGCCAACTTCCACTTCATGAAGAATTCCAGAAGCTGAACCTTGGTCTCGTTCCTCAAGGCTACCTTGCTAGCTTGACAGCCAGTCCAACTCTCGAGGACAAGATTCGTTCTGAACAACTTCGTGATACTGAAATCAAGAAGATGGTTGAGCACATCAAGGAAGGCAAGGAGAAATTCAAGTCCTTCTCAGTTGATGATAAAGGAACTGTGTTCTTTGAAGGACGCATTGCAGTTCCTCAAGTTCAAAGTCTAAAAGATATCATTCTCAAGGAGGCTCATGAAACTCCTCTCTCCATTCACCCTGGAAGTACAAAGATGTACCAGGATCTTAAGACTCTGTATTGGTGGCCTGGCATGAAACGTGAAATTGCTCAATACGTTTCTGAATGCGACGTTTGTCAACGTGTTAAGGCAGTCCATCAGAAAACAGCAGGTCTACTCCAACCTCTGAAAATTCCTGAGTGGAAGTGGGACATGATTGAAATGGACTTCGTTACTGGGTTTCCAAAGTCCAAAAAGGGCAACGATGAAATCTTCGTTGTTATTGATCGTCTCACTAAAGTAGCTCACTTCTTTGCTGTCAAGGAAACTATCTCAGCTAGCCAGTTAGCAGAACTCTACACAGCAAAGATTGTTCCTCTTCATGGTGTTCCATTGGAAATAAGCTCAGACCGTGGAAGTATCTTCACTTCTCATTTTTGGAAAAGCTTTCAAGAGGCATTGGGCACTAAACTTCTGTTCAGCACAGCTTATCACCCTCAGTCTCAGGGGCAAGTCGAAAGAGTCAATCAGATTCTCGAGGATATGCTCAGAGCATGTGGTATCTCCTTTGGCATGAAATGGGAGGATTGCCTTCCATATGCTGAATTCTCCTACAACAACAGCTACCAGGCAAGCCTAGGCATGGCACCATTTGAGGCACTGTATGGTCGCAGATGCAGGAGTCCAATCAATTGGTCTGGAGCTGGTGAGCGTTCACTCTTAGGCCCTGACATTGTTAAGGAAGCCGAGGAGAAAGTTCGTATCATTCGTGACAATCTCAGGATTGCTCAGTCTCGTCAGAAGAGCTATTATGATAGCAAGCACAGGGATATGATCTATGCACCTGGTGATAAGGCATATCTCCGTGTAACTCCCCTCAAAGACACTCATCGTTTCGGTGTGAAAGGAAAGCTGGCACCAAGATACATTGGTCCTTTCAACATTCTCTCAAGGCGTGCAGAAAATGCTTATCGTCTTGAACTTCCAGAAAAGCTATCCAAGGTGCACGATGTGTTCCACGTGTCACAACTCAAGAAGTGTTTCAAAGATCCAGATCGTGCAGTTGATCATGATTCCATCGAACTGCAAGATGATCTCTCTTATGAGGAACACCCTATTCGTATTCTCGATGAGACCGAGCGTAAGACTCGCAACAAGAGCACAAAGTTCTTGAAAGTGCAATGGTCACATCATTCCGATAAAAAGGCAACGTGGGAGACCGAAGAGGATCTTCGCAAGAAGTATCCGGACCTTTTCCTTTCTCAGTAGGAATCTCGGGGCGCGATTCCTTCAAGGGGGGGCGTTTTGTAACATCCCAAGTATGAAAATCATCCCCTTAGAATGTTTGTTGCATGTTTATTAAAGTATTGCATCATATCATCATATTGTTTCTATGTTGTTGCATTTGTTTCTTAATTGTTACAATTGTTTTCCACTGTTTTCACAACTCAAATTCAAACCTTATTCAAACAATGGTTTCATACTTGCTCTGTTACAACATTTTGAATAAAAATCACAACTAATAACAACCATTTGGTTCCATGTTTTTCCATAGTGAACACTTGTGAAATTGATGTTTTAAATCAATTATTCATTTTCCAAACACAATTAAAAATTCAAATCAAAGCACCCAAAACAGAACCATTTTGAAATTATGTTGATACCAAAACAAATCAATTCAAATTGCCTAATAACCTTAGGGGTAACCCTATAGAAAATGCTTTGTTTTGCTAATATTAATTAATATTGCAAATTTCATTCAATTGGGTTTAAATTTCAAACAGCAAGCAAACAATTAAATTTTTGAAAACAAAAGCTACCAAATGTTTGCATTTTATCTAAGGAATTTACCCTAATTTTTCCAAATTTTTCCCTAACTTAAAAACTATGTTTTTCTTCCATTTTTTGTTTCAGCAAAAAAAAAAAACAGAAAAGGAAAAAATAAAAAGAGGAGAAAACGGCCGCGCGCGCAGCAGCTAAGCTAGCCCAGCCCGTTTCTTTCCCCGCGCGCGCCAGCCCAGCCCACCTAAACCCTCACTTAACGCTTTGAGAAGCGTGCACTGCTTCTTTCTCTCGTACGACGCCATCTGAACGGTGCCACGGCGGCCGTACGGCGGCAGCGACGGCCATCCGAGCCCTGCCGCGCCTATAAATCAGCCCTAGGGGCCGCGCCGTCAAAACCCTAGCCCCTAGGTCCTATTTCCCCTCTCCGTCGCCGTCGTTCGCTTCTTCCCCGACGAGATCCCCTCCTCTGTCACCCTCGCCGGAGAACCCCCTCTGAATCCGGCCACCGCGACGACGCCATGACTCTCCACTCCCCCACCTAGTCCCGAAAATCGAACGCCCGCAGCCGCCTCCCCCTTTTGGACATCAGAGCATCCCCGAGGACGCCTTGGATCGCCTACGCCATCGACGACGTCGCCGCCGGCCGCCACTCCGAGCCTCTGCTTCCATCGACAACCGGTGGTGAGCATCCACCAATTCCTCTCTCTCCCTCGGTGCACCACCACTGTATCGCGCACGTCTCTGCACGTCCACGCACCAACCAAGTCGAGCAGCGCGCCGTGGATCAACGCCGGCGAGCCCTCGCTGTCCGTCAGTCGAGCAAGGATTCGTTCGTCAGGCTTAAAAGTTCAGTTAACGTTGCTAGTGAACGTTAACCTCCCTGCGTTCGCTTCCCTGTCAAACGAATTCAGCTAGCGCAGTGGTTGCACTGCTCCTGTGCCAAGGCGAGGGCGCGGGTTCGAATCCGCAGCGCCCCACTTTTGCCTCATTTTTTCTTCCGCAGCGCAGCAGCCCACCTGTCATAGACCACCACTGCCACGCGTGCGTGCGCAGCGCCACGCTGGCCTCTGGCCCACGCGACAGTGGCAGCGTGTAGGTACCAGCACAGTGAGAAAAGGTTTCTGCGAATTCCTGGAATTTCTAAATCATTTTAATTAACAGATTTGAATCAAAAACTTCAAACTTTAATATCTTCTATTCTGTAAATCCAATAAATAAAAAGTTTATATGTTTTCTGTTCCAAATTTCCTAATCTTTCCAAATAATCAATTTGTGTACTGTTTTGACAATTACAAATACCTTTAAAATTCAAATTTGAATAATTCAAATGTAATTTGCAATAATTCATAAATAATTCATGCTAATTCCAAATGAGGCAAATAAAATATGTTTTCCATACCTTTTCACCTCACCTTTTCAAATATAATTTTTGTTTTCTGTTTTGAATAATTAAAACTGCCTAAACAATTTAAATCTTGTTTATTTCAATTAAAACTTGTTTAATATTGTTTAATTCATAATTAAATAATCCAAATTCCAATTTCAATATCTGAAACATGTAATCCAACTAAAATTTGATGTTATTTTCAAATATAAACTTTGTTATTTGTTTTGAACAATTTAAATGGTTAAAAACAACAAATACTTGTGTGTCACCTTTAAGGCACCCAAAATTCCCTAAAATTAATAATAAAATTCTAAATTGCTACACCCTATTTTAATTTGATTCTAATGTTGTTATTTTGCTGTTTTCCTTTTGCATGCATCATACTAAACCACTAGCACCTGTTGATTAGTTGGAAAACAAATAATCTAACCAAAATCCATGGGCTTTTCATATGCAACTCAAAATTGCATATGTGTCCATTTAAATTGTGTTATCATATCAATTAGTTTATTTTGATGCATCTATTAACTTGTCATGCATCATATTTGATTGTGCACTATGCCATGATGATGATTGTTTACATTTTCTGCCTTGTTTGTTTGCTTCTTCTCGGATAGACGACGACGTTGATACCGACGACCTTTACGACACCCCTTCTGAGGATCTAGCTCAGTACCCAGCTACTGGGTTTGCAGGCAAGTTATCACTCACATGAACCATTGTGTTCCTTTCAACATTGGTTACCGATACTTTCCGTTGTTCTTTTCTGCTAGCCATAGTGGTAGTTGTTTCTGTTACGAACCTATCACATGATACCCTAAACCCTGATATTGCCATCACCCCCAGTCCTAAAACCCCGTTGCTTGGGCCCGTGTCTTGCTAGCATGCTTAGGGTTGTTTTGCTCGAGTCTGCTATCAGTTACTTTCTGTTATTATATTCTGTTATATTCTGGGGCTCGATGCTAAACAACACCTGTTAATTTGAGGTAATAATAATTTGCTGATAAGGCACCGGCAGGAGGCCCGGCGTGGTTTTGAGGCCTGCTAGTGTCGACCCTAATAGGAAAAGGGTCTTGTCTACTGATCCATGATGAGCGCACTATCCGCATGTGGGAAGCGTGTATGGGCGCCCCCCTCAATTTGATTCGATTCGCATCTCGTCCAAATCACCACACTTAGTTCGGGCTTTCCATTTGATGCACGCATATGCAGGTACGAACCCGAGGCCAGGGTAGAATTTTTGTAGTCGGCATTTAGGGCGGCGTGGTCTTCCAGTGCTATGAGGGTCCTCCTTTTCTTCGGGGGGCTCGATTAGCCGCGCACGCACAGCACGTGGTTCTTTGGGCATGATGCGAAGAAGAGTTGAGTTGTGTTGAGTGCCCCGCTTGGTGGGAAAGGCCTTCCCATCTGGCGGGTTATTCTTACGTGTACGGCCAAATTGGTGCACCCCTGCAGGGATAAATCTTCTCGAGAAGCCGTGTTTTCCGCGGTTATGGTTGACTTGGTGAAAGTACTGGCTAACAAGTACTCAGAACAACTTACACCTAACTAATGATAACCTGACTAGTAATAGACTTATTGACACAACAACTTGATCCATCATTAATCCAACTGTGTGAGTTATCCTCGGATTGCTTCTTTGGATAAGGGGCGAGGTCCAGGATGGGTTTGATTGGTGGTTAGCTATAGTTGGTTACGATACGCTATCTTATCCCTTTCTGTTACACCAGAAGTTGTAGTATGTTCTGTAGTTGGTTAGTGCAGCCAGTTGCCGCATCTTTTGTATCATATTTTCTTCCGTTGAACCGAAAGCATATGTGCTTGATGTTGTTGGGTACACTTTGGTGAACTGTGAGTCTTGCTTGCCAGTACGTTTATGTACTGACCCCTTTGGGGCTGTGGTTTCCGCAGACTACGCTTACGAGGATCCCCTTGATGGATACTACGTGAAGTTTGACGAGGCTGCTGACGAGTAGATAGCGGACCTGGGCAGGATCCGAGACATCGTGGATGGGCTCCGTCTTTTCGTTTCTGGCCTCTTAGGCCTATTTGGATCTTGTCTGTACTCAGACACTTTGGATGCTTCCGCTGTGATGTAATGATGATATGTTGGGACATGTGTCCTCTGGATGATTGTATTTGCTATCTCTGCTCTACTGAGAGCTATTTGCAACTTATTTCAATCTTTTGTGTCTTAGAGATATGTTGTGATATCAGTTGTTCTAATGCCGTTGACGTACCATGTGTGTATATTATGAAGTACGTCAACGGAAGTGTCCTGATTTCTATGGGATGGTTTGCGCAGACGATGGATAGTAGAGAATGGTTGTCACACGTTTACGTGTTGGCCTGCTCATATTGAGATGCGGGTGCCGGTATGCCCCGTAAGCCATTTGTTCTACTATTTAGCGGTCTGTGAGTATCCTCTAGAAGTCCGGGTGCGACATGAGGTCTCCATGAGCTATGTGCCCGGTGAGTCGACGAGCTCCGCTGCGACAAGGTGCCAAGGTAAGTTGGAGGAGGTTCGGCCCAATTTATATGCTCGGTGAGCGACAAGTGCTAGTGTGTCTTATGGGAGAGATGTGGGAGCGACAACCAAATGATGGCGAGGATATGCGAGGGAAATGAACTGGGACGGTAGGGAGGGTAGTGAAAATAAGATTTTTGTAATCTCAATGATAGTGCTGATCCGTCTATCGGTATCTGATGTGGCGTCACGTAGGGCTCTGTACAACGCTACCAATTGACTCCCAGTGGATTGGGACTGTAGTGGTAGCACCAAACCAATTATTGGGCCGCACGGAACGAAACACGCTTATGGGGGAATGAGTGGGTGTGGTTTTATGTCTGGAGAAACCAATACAGTTACGAGGAGGATTATGGGGCGCGAGTGGAAATGCTCTAAGTTGCTTTGGCTAGGTTTCTGATTAATGTATAATGTGTCTCAATTTTCCTAGTTTTAGTGTACTTTGTGGCCGACGCCCTTGAACCAACACGAGAGGAAAAAGGTTTCGGATGCATCCATTTTATATAGTGTTTTTATTAATGAATTTACATAGAGTTCACGTAAGCACACTCCTTTTATGTCTATGTACGCAAGAAGTCTAAAAACAAAGAATAAATTCCATTCAAGAAAATTTGTCTAAGTATAGGAGGAAATATGTTGATTGGAAGCATCAAAGGCCTCCCTTGTGGAAGTATATTTCGCTGGAAAATAATTAAAGAAAAATCGTGAAGTGGAGAAATTAGAACCTTTCTTGACCAGCAGTACAATCACTTATAACCATACTCGCGATCATACTTCGCCAAGACGGCCGCAGGAACTTGGAATTCTCGCAAGTCAAGGCATATATGCATTTAACGACCATCAGTACAGACATTTCGGAATGTACCGATGATCGTCTTCGACCATTTTAACCATGTGCATCGGATTTCCCAAAGGACGTGCACAACAGCCGCCACATCAGAAAGAGTACCGTGGAAGGAGCCGAAGAGGGAATTCGCAGGAAAGGCTGCCATTTCCATCGGGGCTAAGCGCTTTTGATTTTCGTATTTAGTTTTGTTTATTATTTTGTGCTAAGTTGTCTGCAGAATCTCAGCAGGCACAATGGTAGCTACTTATGCTTATGAGTATAAGATGGTTGCACTCGAGTACATGCCTGGCCGCCTGTCAATGCTTCACTGCAATGAGCTCCAGGGTGAGCAAAGAAGTGTATGCAGTCAACTCAGTATTTCTTGACAAGTTGCATATAAAGAAGTATCAAGGAGATAATACAGAAGATCTGTATGCTTAGATTGACGTCTTTGTGGAAATATGTTGAACTCCTTTAGTCATGATGAGATGAAACTGAAATCATTTTGCCATACTCTTAGTGATAAATCTCCCTTATGGTTCAGGTCTCACCCCACATATATTTTTGATAGTAGGGATAAATTATTTGATGCGTTTCTAACTCGCTTTTATCCAAAGAAAAAATCTTGTGGAGCTAGATACCTTACCACCAAATACAAGAATAGACCCGGAGAAATCCTAATCAATGGCTACATAAGGTTTAATGAATTACTTTATAATTGTTCTCATCATGAATTATCAGCATGGTTAGTTTTACAAAAAAATTATGCAAGACTAAGTGATACTAATACACATAAACCAGACCTTATATCTGGTCGATATTTTATTAAATTCACTATCAATGAGGCTTGGGAATTTTAAATATAATTCATAACAATAAAGAAACTTTGGCACTTGATATGGGTAGCAAAGGAGGGACTGAAATCGATTATGACTGCATTAAAACGTTTTCCAAAAAAGGCGAGTTAGAAAAACTAAGTGAGTATTTTGATTCGGACTCTGACTTCATTTTTCATATCATAAAAAAAAGAATCTGCATGTAGCCAAAGAATAATGGGAAAAGTATGAAGACCCAAAAAAAGTTTTCAGCTGTACGGCCATCTTAAGAGGATATCCCAGTTCAGTTTCGAGAAAAAAACCCATATGAACAACTAGTACAATTTCTAGAAGTTAATAGAAGACATGACACGAGATGCGAAGCTAAAATACATGCAAACTTGGCGGAAGAGGAAGAATCCGCAACTAAGCCTTATATTGGTGTGATCAAGCAACTTTTCTAACCTCACAACAGAAACATAATCAAGTTGGAGAAAGAGGGAACACACCTCATTGCATGTAAATCTAAAGTTAAAGATGCAGGAAAATATTTTCTCCCATGTTCTTTTGGAGGATCATCTTATTATTGCTTATGTGATTTAAGATCCTCCGTTAATGTTATGCCTTATAAATTATATGAATAAATTATAAATGAAATATGCCCGTCTTGATGGAGGGATGATAACCCGGTAGGCCAAAGCCAAGGAATAACTCGGCCCAAAGGACGCTGCGCAAGACCCGGCTTAAGATAAAGGGGTTTCTAGAAGGCCCAAGAACGTAGGCCTCGTAACCCGGATTGTGGGTTCCGATAAGGAAGTTTAGTGTTTGTAAGCAGTGTCCGGGTAGGATTCAGAGTGCGCCTTGGAGAGTAGGCCAGGTGGTACGGATATTATATAAGCCGGCCCCTAGGGTTAGACGAGAGGGATCCAAGAGAGTTTGAGCAATATCGCTAGGTATCGAGTATCCAGTGTAATACGAGAGTTGAGTTAATATATCTAGATCGGAGACTCGGCGACTTGATTGCCGGCTACCAGATCGCATATCATCATGTTTTCCCTTGAGCTAAACCCTCTCCCAAACACCAGAGTCGAATTGCCCCAAGATAAGTTACCCCCGGTAACGTCTGCCGTGATTATCCCACGACACGTCTGATACGTTGAAAACGTATCTCCTTTTCCGAACACTTTTCTTATTGTTTTCCTCTAAACTTGTGTGTTTTGAATGCAACTAACACAGACTAACATTTTTTTAGTAGAATTACCTTGGTGTCTCGTTTTTGTGCAGAAAAATCAACTTTCGGGAAATTGCCCAGAAAAGACCCCATTGGTCTTAAAACACCGGAAGACCCCGGGAGCCAGAAGGGGGCCAAGAGAGGGGCCAGAGGGGGGCCACACCACCCCCTGGCGTGCCCCCAGGCCACGCCACCTGGTGGTGTGGGCCACTCCCACACACCCTCGGACTCCCCTTTCGACTATATATTGCCTTCAACCCTAAAACCCGAGGGGGTTCGATCGTTTTCCAGAAAGAAGTCCATAGCTCCGCCGCCTTCGCGAATCCTTTTTCGGGGTTCAGAAACTCCGTTCTGGCACCCTGCCGGGACGGCGAATTGGAGGAGATCATCGCCATCGTCATCACCAACGCCTCTCAATCGACCATCCATGTGTGAGTAATTCCCCCGCTGTAGGCTGAAGGGGATGCTAGGGATTGGATGAGATTGTTCATGTAATAATGTCGTGATTGTTAGGGCATAGTGCCTAGTGTCCTCTATTAGTGCTATTGACATTGTTGCAACTTGTTATGCTTAATGCTTGTCACTTTGGGCCCGAGTGCCATGATCTCAGATCTGAACATGTTATTGAATCACGATGATAATTATTGTTTCTTGATCATACCTGCAAGTTGTTTACACATATCGTTGTACGGAACCCGAGGCCCCGAAGTGACATAAATTGGGACAACCGGAGGGGATGGCTGTGACGTACGACTATTTACGGAACACATTCCTATGGTTACTTAGTGCTTGGATGCTTTATCTTATTTATCTGCAATGCCCATGTCTTGATTATTATATGAACTATCTTATCCATGCAACGTCCGTTCATCTATCCCTATGCCTACAATATTTAATCTCGCTGTTTACTTCAAACACTACTGATGCTGTTTTCATTTCACTGCTGTTATTATTTCACTACTGCTGCTACTATAAAATTGTTACTACGGATAAACCACTTCGAACAAGTCCACTTTCAGGTGCAGGTGAATTGACAAGTCAATTTTTAAGGCTCACAAATATTCTTTGGCTCCCCTTGTGTCGAATCAATAAATTTGGGTTTTACTTCCCTCGAAGACTGTTGCGATCCCCTATACTTGTGGGTCGTCAAGACTATTTTATGGCGCCGTTGCGGGGGAGCATAGCTTTATTTGCAAGCTCACCAGAGAGTACTATTATCTACTGCCAATCATTCATTATGGGTAAGACTCGTGATGGAATGTTTCCTATATTACCATCCACTACAAGAAGAGGTACAACTCTGAACACCTCTGGTGCTCTTGATTAGTCGTCTGTTACGAGTAAGATGCTTACACCACCGCATACACATGCTACACGTGCTACTTCTGCTGAATCTGAAAATACTTTGTCTCCGGGATCTATTGATAGTCCTATTGGTTTGGTTAATGCTTTCTTTCAGAAATATTTTCCTGCTACTGCTCAACATGCTGCTTTACAAAATATATTTAATTTCAAGCAATTGGAAGGAGAGAAATTGCCTGTATCTTGGGCAAGGTTCTGTTCTTTAGTTAGGGCTACACCTGGGCATTAGTTAGAAAATAATGAACTTCTTGATATATTCTATAATGGACTAACTGTTGAATTTAGGACATACCTGGATAGTTGTGCTGGTTGTGTTTTCAGGCAAAGAACTCCAGATGAAGCTGAGGAATTAATGGCTAAAATAAGCCAAAATCATGATGATTGGACTATGGTTGAGCCTAAGCCGACCCCTACTCCAGTATCAACACCAACACCAACACCCAAGAAGAGGGGAATGATTGAATTAAATGATCAGGTGATGAGAGAAGCCAAGAAATCTCTTAAAGAGAGGGGTATTAAATCTGAAGATGTGAAGAATCTTCCACCTATAGAAGAATTATGTAAGCCAATCCCTCACCCATCCATCATTGAGGTATACTCTCTCCAATATTTTTATAGTAGAGATATTCCCTATAACAAACCTCCTGATCAATGTTTAGATGAATTTGATAATTATGTTATCAAGCAAGATAATTTTAATATGAGAGTGCAAAATAACCTAATGGAAAACTCTAGAGCTATTGATAATTTGCATGGTATTATAGAAAGAACCTCTAATGATGTTAAAATGCTTGTTAAACATTTTCAAATGGTTCAAACTCAAATTGATCAACTTTCTAAAGTGCAAAAATATTTGCTAGATAATGCTTCTAAAGAAAAACATGCTTATGAAATAAGAACTAGAAGTGGTATTGCTACACAAGATCCTTTATATCCCGAGGGACATCCTAAAAGAATTGAACAAGATTCTCAGCAAACTAATAATAATGTTATTCATACTAAGAAGAAAAAGAAGAAGAAACATAAAACTGTTGTAGAATCCTCTGAACTTGCTAAAGATCCTAATAGTATATCTATCTCTGATGCTTAAAATGAAAGTGGCAATGAAGAGAATAATACATCTGATAAAGAAGAAATTGAAGAGGAACCTGAAAAGCAAACTAAAAATACAAAGTACACTAAGGAATATTTTATTGCTAATAAACATGGTAATGAGAGAGAACGTTGGGAACAAAAACCAATGCCTTATCCTAATAAGAAACACAAATCAAAGGAAGAAGAACATTACAAAAGGTTTTGTGAAGGGATGAAACCTTTGTCCTTGCAAATTCCTTTAACTGATGCTATTAAATTGCCTCCTTATGCAAAATATATGAAAGATATTGTCTCTAACAAAAGGAAGATTCCTAATGAGGAAATTTCCACTATGCTTGCTTATTAATCTTTTAATGGAAAGGTTCCTAAGAAGCTTGCAGATCCTGGTATACCAACTATTCCATGTTCTATTAAAAATAATTATGTTAGAACTGCTTTGTGTGATTTAGGAGCTGGAGTTACTGTCATGCCTTTTACTCTCTATAAAAGACCCCCCCCCTAGAAAAATTGATACCAACTGATATATCTTTGCAAATGGCTAATAAGTCTACTGCTATTCCTGTGGGTATATGTGAGGATGTTCCTGTTCAAGTTGCTAATCATTGTCTGATATTAACTGACTTTGTTGTGTTGGAAATGCCTGAAGATGATAATATGTCTATTATTCTTGGAAGACCTTTTTTAATTCTTTCGGGGCTGTTATTGATTATAATTAAGGAAAAGTTACTTTTAATGTTAATGACAAAGAGCACACTGTTTATTTCCCAATAAGATTGATAAGAAATATGGTCTAAATTCAATTGAAAATATTGAGACCATCAAGATTGGACAATTTTATTGTCCTATTCCAAAGCCACCCAAAGAATATGAGACTATCATGATTGGGACTATATTAATCAAGGTTGAGATAACATGAGTATTTAGTGAGAAACAAAGTTTTGTTTCATATAAAATTATTTTGGTAGCAAGACTTGATCAACCTTGTTAACAAACTGATTTTAAATGAAGAAAACAAAGTTAACACTGTGTTATCACTATGTTTACTTATTCATATGCTCATTTTCGTTGTGCTTCCATAAAGTATATCATGTTTTCTTATTGTTTTCACTATGCTCACTCATGCCCACACACATTTTCACCTCCTTTTCACTCGTTTTCCATCGTGTACTCACGTTTCACTATTCACAACCATGTTTTCCATATGTTTTCTTCCGTTTTCAATGAGTTTATGTTTAGTAGAGTGTCTTAGAACTGCTGTAGGTTTGGTTTTGCTGATGTTTTCCATCATTTTATCTTCGTTTTCCAGCGATATTATTATTTATTAAAATTCTGGAAAAGTCCGAAAAATAAAGTTTCTCGAAAAATTCCAGAAAAACTATAATAAATTTTTACGTCAAAAATGAGGCAGAGAGCCACCTGGGAGGCCCCAGGGGGAGCCACTAGTCAGGCACACCATGGGGTGGCGCGGCCAGCCCATGGTGTGGCCCCCCTGGCCCCCCACTAACTCTCTCCCCTGCCAAAATCTTCTCTCTCACCTCCCAAACTGAAAACATTTCCTGGAACCCGTGTTTTTGCAGTTCTTCCTCTGGATTTTCGATCTCCTTCTTCAACCCATCATTTGTGCTGAAATTTGGATTGTTTGATCTCCGGTATGTGACTCCTCCGGTGATCCAAGTAGAATTTTGTTTAGTGAAGTATTTCTTGAGTATTTTGGTACTGTAGGTGACAGCTTATGTGAGTTTGCATGCTTGATTTGAGTAGGAATAATGTATTTTTGATGCGTGTTTAGCTCTCATATAAGTCCATATGGTAGTTTCCACCTTATAGTTGCTTGAAATTAATTTTTGTGATGATTGTTGAAAAATTTCAGAGATGGAGCACAATGTTCATCAACTAAACCAGCATGAGCTGGAGTTGCATGAGGTCATGCCCGTGCACCGCGAAGAGAGAGTGTTCCCATCAATTTATCCATGTCAAGAATTCTACGGGAATTTTACAGGATTTCAACACTCTTGTGCATAATGCAGGCTTTGACCGTTTCATTGAGTATGACCCTATCCAACATGTGAAACTAACTATGTATGTGGTGTAGGATTTTTGTTTTAAATGGTCCTCAACTAACCCAATTGTCCACTATAAAATTTACAATAAAGCTGTAAACTTGCCTTTCAGTGATTTTTGTGCAGCTATCAAGGTACCAGAGTGGGGTTCTTGTGAGAAGATAAGAGGGCAGCCTAAACCACTGTTGGAATTATATGAGGAGATTTGCCAAGCCAGAAGCTTCACAGGGGAGAGGGATAAAATTCAAGAAATTCAACTCTCTAGCATCCGATACTTTGCCTATTTTATTTCTAAATGTGTGTTTGCTAGAAAAACTGCCAACAAGCTATCTGTCTATGATTTGGCGTTTATTGCAGCTGCGTTAAGATGTGATAGGTCTTATAACTTTGGCGCTTTAATTGCTTACCATCTCTCGCTTAACCATGATAAGGGAGGAGTTTGTGGAGGTCTTATTTCCTCGCGCTTGCTAGCTTTGCATGGTTTGGAGCCACACCCTCAAGACTTGTTGATTCCTATAGAGAGGCTTGATCTTGTTTCCATGGTTCAACATAAGTTTCTTTCTACCCATGCTCACTTGCACAACTTATCTTTTGAAATAACTTTCTCCAAGCAATCAAGGTGGAGTTACTAAAACTGTTAGGAAAGTACTTTTGCCGGCACCACCTTTGTTTGATCTTAATAGCAGGCAAGGATGGATGCTTTCTGAGAGTGAGATGGACACGTACCTTGTGCATTACCCCCAGCAAGGGGAGGATGCCGATGAGGGGGACGATGGTGATTTCGTTCAGCCCTATGACACCACGGGGATCCCATACCAACACCCTGGTTATGACTATGCACTCGCTGCTTCATCTTTCTCTTGGGCGCCCGAGTACGACCATGCGAGGGACAACCCACCACAGTGGCGATATTTCCCGCACCATGATTTATCTCCACTTAGGAAAAAATCCTAAGCTTGGGGGGAGGTATATCGATATCACACTCATCTATATATCATGTTCGATCGGTTCTTTGTATATCCATGTTTTTGTTTCTTTCGTTTGTTTTCGTTGTATTTCGTTTCTTTCGTTTCTCTTCGTTTTATTGTTTTGTTCTTGTTTTCCAAAACACAAAAATACCAAAAATATTTCTGTTGTTTCTCTTTGTTTTCTTCTTTAGTCTCTTTATTTGGTTTGCTTTTTTCTCTTGTTTCGGTTTAGTATTAAAAAAAACTCAAAAATATTTGTTGTTCTTCTTTGGTTTTGTAAAGTTTGCTGCAGAGTTCAACAGTCGTCCGTGACTCCATTGGAGCTTCGTTTTCATTATATATTATTCGAGCCACAAGTGAAGAGCAATAATGACGATTCAAGTTGTGGTGAGAGGCTGGTATGAACTCTATTTGTTTTCATTTTTTACATATACCCATCCATGTGAGCATGCTTAGTTTGTTCATATAAGATATATGTGATTTAATGGATGCTTAATAGTTCATGCTCTCTCATGTTTTGTTCCAATTTATTAATAGTAAATGACCAGTCGTATAAATATTTGTTCGCATTGTTCTATTCGTAGAAGGGTATGACATTGTGGTAGCCTCCTCTGACTGTTTCATTTGAATCGACTTGGCACATGCTCACGCATGCTAAGACTGAAAACAAAAGGTCAATAAGCCTCGATGATTTATTTTTCCTCAGAGTTCTAGTATCAATTTTATGCCTCAGTTAATTTTTTTTGTCGCAAGCATGATTATGATGGTTGTTTCTCTCTTGATTGTCGCTCCCTGTCTATTGCTAGCCTTCACCTATACTGAGTATGAGCTCTACTCGTGCATCCAACTCCCCAAAACCAAAGTTTGCCAAATGTGTCCACCATACCTACCTATATGTGGTATTTAACCGCCACTCCAAGTAAATTGCTCATGTGCTACCTTTAAAACCTTCTAAAAATTATTCCTGTTTTGTGCCCCTGTTTTAGCCCACGAGGACGTAAATAGAGAATCTTTATCTCACTTGTTGATTGTATTTCACACCCTGGACAAGTGGCTTCATCCGCTTATCCATTTGATAGAAGAGCTGGCAGCGGGGTGCCCAGCCCCAAATTAATACACACAAAATCTCTTCACTATTTTTCCCCTGATTTATCAGTCAAAGCATAATTGTGTAAACAAAAGAGAAAGAGGGATGCCCTTCTACACCAGTTGCGTCCTTCAAATGGGAGCCGCTCTTGTGAAATCTAGTTGTCTTGTGACGTACTGTATTTTCTGTTTACCATTCGTTGACATAAGCATACACCACTCTAATTTTTTTTCCAATACCTCTGTTTAATAAAATAAAAGCTCTAGCAAATGAGTGATGTATGCTTCCCTCTGCAAAGGGCCTTTCTTTTACTTTGATGTTGAGTCTTCACATTCTCACTTTATGCACCTTCTTGAGAGCAATGGCTGTTATTCTTACTGTAATGTGCTTGTCCCAGAACACGGTTAATTGTGGTATAACTTTGATACTTGTATCTTTGATATCTTTACTTCTAGTCTTCCCTTGAACTTCAGAGGTTCCCTGGCATTTATGTTTTTCCCCACACATAAGGGCAAGAGAGATACCACTTTATCAGATCCTATTACGAATATTACAATCTTGCAAATAGTTATGCTTCATGTTGTTTATTATTAATATGTTGTTATCTCTTCATGGTTTGCATAGATATTAAGTGAAAGTATCTTGCATGTATCTTATCATGAGCATAATTAAGTATTTGATCATATAGTGAGTATATTTACATCATATGATACAAATTTGATCGTATAAGTCTTTTATCGCACTCAGTTGTCACTTAATTGCTTGCGGACAAGCAATTAGCTAAGCTTGGGGGGAGTTGATACGTCGAAAACGCATCTCCTTTTCCGAACACTTTTCTTACTGTTTTCCTCTACCCTTGTGTGTTTTGAATGCAACTAACACGGACTAACGTTGTTTTCAGCAGAATTACCTTGGTGTCTCTTTTTGTGCAGAAAAATCAACTTTCGAGAAATTTCCCAGAAAAGACCCCATTGGCCTGAAAACACTGGAAGACCCCGGGAGCCAGAAGGGGGCCAGAGGGGGGCCACACCACCCCCTGGCGTGCCCCCTAGGCCGTGCCACATGGTGGTGTGGGCCACTCCCACACCCCCTCGGACTCCCCTTTCGACTATATATTGCCTTCAACCCTAAAACCCGAGGGGGTTCGATCGTTTTCCAGAAAGAAGTCTGTAGCTCCGCCGCCATCGTGAATCCTTTTTCGGGGTTCAGAAACTCTGTTCTGGAACCCTGCCGGCACGGGGAATTGGAGGAGATCTTCGCCATCGTCATCACCAACGCCTCTCAATCGACCATCCATGTTTCCCCCATCCATGTGTGAGTAATTCCGCCGCTGCAGGCTGAAGGGGATGGTAGGGATTGGATGAGATTGTTCATGTAATAGTGTCGTGATTGTTAGGGCATAGTGCCTAGTATCCTCTATTAGTGCTATTGACATTATTGCAACTTGTTATGCTTAATGCTTGTCACTTTGGGCCCGAGTGCCATGATCTCAGATCTGAACATGTTATTGAATCACAATGATAATTATTGTTTCTTGATCATACCTGCAAGTTGTTTACACATATCATTGTCCGGAACCCAAGGCCCCAAAGTGACAGAAATTGGGACAACCGGAGGGGATGGCTATGCTGTGAGGATCACATGTGTTCATGGAGTGTTAATGCTTTGCTCCGGTGTTCTATTAAAAGGAACACCTTAATTACCAGTAGTTCCCTTGAGGCCCCGCTGAAAATGGGCTAGTAGGACAAAAGATGTTGTGCAAGTTCTCATTGCGAGCACGTACGACTATTTACGGAACACATGCCTATGGTTACTTAGTGCTTGGATGCTTTATCTTATTTATCTGCAATGCCCATGTCTTGATTATTATACGAACTATCTTATCCATGAAACGCCCGTTCATCTATCCCTATGCCTACAATATTTAATCTCGTTGTTTACTTCAAACACTACTGATGTTGTTTTCATTTCACTGTTGCTATTATTTCACTACTGCTGCTACTATAAAATTGTTACTACGGATAAACAATTGCGAACAAGTCTACTTTCAGGTGCAGGTGAATTGACAACTCACTTGTTAAGGCTAACAAATATTCTTTGGCTCCCCTTGTGCCGAATCAATAAATTTGGGTTTTACTTCCCTCGAAGACTGTTGCGATACCCTATACTTGTGGGTCATCACTGTCTCATATTCAAACAATAGAAGTGACTATCATGTTAGCTGATAGACCACTAAGAAAACCGAATGGTGTTATAAGTACATGTTAATAAAATTATTGAATCTCACATGTATCCCATTGCTTTGGCTGTTATGTACATACTACATGATTCTTTCTATCCTATTATATTTGGTAGATATTTCTTGAGTACTACGGGTGCTAAAACTGATTGCAAGAAAGAAACCATATCACTGAAGTTTGGGAGAGATGATATCAAGTTCCACTTCTCGAAGTTCAGGAATCAACTCTCTTATAAGAAGCTCGAGGAGAAGGAAGGAAAGACTACAGCGGAGCTTGCAGCCATTCTCTTTGGTACACCCAAATACTTTCTAGAGAGGAGCTTGCTAGATCATGAAGCAACTCCTCGAGATAGATAAAAAGATAAACATGAGGATTATTTCAATACTGCTCCTATAATGGAACCTCAAGCCAACGAATTTTATGAGATACTAGAAATAAGATGAGCTGAAGGACTACCACTGATACGTTGCAAACGTATATATAATTTTTTTATGCTCCATGTTTGTTTTCTACCCAATACCATTTGTTTTCCACGTGATTTCTCTTGTTTTCCTTCGTTTTCTAGAAGTTTTCATTGACTAACCTATTAACGAGATGTCCCAGGCCAGTTGTTGTTTTCTGCTATTTTTCTATTTCAGAAAAGTTCTTAAAGAAATATTCTCGGAAAGGACGGAAAATCCACGGATATCATTTCTTACCTGGAACGAAGACGGAGTCTAAAGAAGAGCCGGAGGGGGCCAGGGGGCGCCCAGGGGGTCCTAGGCACGACCCCACCGTTGGTTGCGCCTTGTGGGCCCCTGGCTGCCCTAGCCACCGCCTCTTCTCTTCTTTTCGGCTATAAATTTCCTTTAACCCTAAAAACATCAGGGATGGAGTTATTTTCCACGAAACATACAGAGAGACGCCGTCACCATGAAAGTCCAATCTAGGGCTTCTGCAACCCTGTTCCGGCACCCTATCGGAGAGGGGAATCGTCATCGGAGGACTCAACATTGCCATGATTGCCTCCGGACAGATGTGTGAGTAGTTCATCTCGGAACTACTGGTCCATGGCAGTAGCTAGATGTTTAGAGTCTCGTGAGCTTCCTCACATTATTGAGACCAGCGTTATGTAATTGTGCATATTGTGTTTGCTGGGATCCGATGAACCATGAGATTATGATTATTTTGTTCATGTCAATCTGAGGTGCTTCACTTATATTTGTAGAGTTTTAATATTGTCTTGTCATGCTCTCCGGTGTTTATGATTACCTTGTCCACGTAGTTGTTTTCACCTCAAAGAGAGGGTTTATATGCTAGATAGTGGGTTCGTGCCTTCCTTACATCTGTGCTTGAGTGACAGAAATGTGATGGATGGGGGATGTGTTGTTGCTACTAGGGAGAAAACAGTGGTGCTCTTTTCTACGGACGAGGACCAGTTCTTACATTATGTATTGTTTTTAATGCATTTGTCTGTTGCACACAAAGCAATCACATCATTGATGCAACTTAATATCAGAGAGATTTGCTTGATAGCTTTCTTGAGGTGGACTTTTATATATGGATGCATGCTAGATAGCGGTACATATGCCTTGACGTAATTCCTACAATGTTAGAACATGTGAACTATATCTCGTCATAATAGTATTGTTATAAGTTCATGATTTTTTCAATTGCCCAGATGTAGTTTGTTCACCCAACATGTTTGTTTTCTTTGGAGATACACCACTAGTGAAACTATGGCCCCCAGTCCTATTTTCCTCATTATTGCAACTTTCTTCAAGCACTTTCACAGTTGTTTCCTTAATATTTTGTTTTCTTACTTTTATTGTTCTTTAATACTCTATACGTTTAATTCTCTAGTTTTCAGCAATACGAGAAAATTGACAACCTCCTCGAAAGTAGGGGTAAAAAGAGAGTTTTTGTTTTGTGTGCATGTCCATGTTTGTTGATCCCGCGTGCAACAAGCAACCTTCTCAAAGACTACGTAGTCCGACTGTTTCGATAACCCTAGCTCCTTAATTGGGTTAAATTTCTGCTAGACTACAGCATACCTTCCTCTTGGGGTTTCCCAACGAGCGTGTGATCACGTCTGCATCAAGAACTTTTGTGACGCCGTTGCCGGGGACTTCTAGCTTGCTGCAAGGGGAGTCTCACACTTCCACTTTCTTTCTTTTGTTTTGTTCTTTCTTAGTTTACTTTTGTTTAGTCTTGTTTTCTCTACATCAAAAACCAAAAAAATAGTTCTCTAGTATCTAGTCTTTTATTTCCGTTGTTAGTTTATTTTGTTAGAATGTCTAGCTCTACTCCTTTTGTTATGTCTCCCGTGGCTGAGGACCCCACCTTCAAACAAAGAGGTGGGGATAGATTTAAACATGCTTGGGAACGAATTTCTAGTTCACACACAAAAAAGTACAACCCGAGCTTGCTTCAAATATATTATTTAGATGCTTTTATCTTGGGCTTTTTTGTTGGTACAAGCATGATTTGGCCAGAATGGTTGAAGAAAACTTCCTAGAATATGAGGACATTAAAGCTCTTAATGCTATAAATACCTTAGATAGTATCTTTATGGAAAATAATGAGAATTCCATACATGATAAACTTGATAAAATTATAGAGATGATTGGTAAGCTAAATTTAAATGAAATAGAAAGACCTCTACAAGAGGGGCAAGTCCTTACTGAATTGGACAATGATTTGGAACCTTATATTAAAATTAGTATTGATAATCAAAACTTTATATATTATTGTGACCTTTGTTCCATGATATCTACTATGCCTAAGATGGTTTATGACTACTTGAGATTTGAGAATATGATTGATCACCCATAATATCACCCACATGCTAATGGTACTATCTCTAAAATCAAGTGAATAGTTAAGAATGTCCAAGTTTCTTTTCACCACAAAACTATTCCTATATATTTTATGATTATGGATAAAGAAGAGCAAGGGAACATAGTTTTAGTGAGATCACTTCTGAAAATTGTGGAGTGTTTGATAAATGTTAGGCATGGATATATAAATCTTTATACTCCCATTGGCGGGAAGTTTAACTTTCTCAAACGTGTTAAAGATGCTCTAGTTGAAAACGAAAGTGTTCTTGGTCATAATTTTATTGATAATACTTGATTCGTTCTGCCTGCCTAGCTAAAAGGTGTTAAAGAAGAGCACTTGTGGGAGGTAACCCACTTTGTTTTCCCTCTGTTTTCTTCTATTTCCTTTTGTTTTCTTTGTGTCTTGAAAGTTGTTACCGCTGTAAAAACCGCTCATTATCGTTTTTATTTCGTTTTTTTGCCAAGAGTAACTTCTAATAGCGAGTTAGTATGATTTGGAGAAATTGCTCTTTTCTGTCCAAATTTTTACGCTTCACCAAAACCTCGGTTCTCTCAGCCAGAACTAGAGAATTTTTCGATATTTTTGGGAGCCTGCCCTAGGTTGTCATATAACTTTCAATAATTTCACACCTTTTTTATTTGAGCAACAGAAGGTTGTAAAACATAAATCATCTTTACCTGTTATTCTATTTTGATAGATTTCTGCCAATATTTGTATTTGCCTTTTAATCTTGAGATTCTTTTTTTTGGGGGGGGGGGGGCTTACAAGAAGTTGTTACCATATCTAATGTTTTAAATGGAGTGGCATACTTGTGTTAAAACTAAACCAAGTTGATTTATTATTTTGATGCACTAACGATGCTAATAAAGATTGTGTGAAGTTTTAGATTGAGGAAGTTTTCAAGTGTAGGGAGAGAAGTATGATATAAGGAGATGAAGGATCGACAAAATCTCAAGATGGGGATTCCCATTTCACCCCAAGACATATCCAAGAAGTACAAGCGTGAAAGCTTGGGGATGCCCAAGGCATCCTGTTCTTCATCAACAAAAATATAAGGTTTCTTTCAAAACACTATATTTTTATTGCTTCACATGATATGTGTTATTCTTGGAGTGTCATTTTATTTTGATTTCAGTTTTGATTTTATTTTCTTTCTGTAGTTTATGACTGGATCGTAGCACTTTTTATTTTTGAGAGAGACACGCTCCGTTTTATTGCCTAGAACACTCTTGTTTTCACTCTTATTGTTCTATGAGTGTTTGTTTTTTGCTAGTACCGTATTTAGTTCTTGTTTTTTCACTCGGATTTTGTTCAAAGCTTGTTAGTTTGCTTCAGTTATATATATAATTTTCTCTCTGGTCTTTGATGATTATTTCCTTTGATATTTGTTTCAAATAAGTTTATTAGTGTTGGAGAAGAGTAAAATGTTTCATGCTTATAGTGGTGCAATAGGAAGCTTGTTTAGACCGTGGCTTAGACTTTGGTATGTCATGATAGATGTTATTTAAATTGTGTGCTTAGTAGTATATGATGTATGATGACTAGTCTCAATAAGAGTGCTTAATGTACCATGGAAACTAAATCATGTGTTGTTTCCTCATACTGAAGCATGGTATTGTGGTATTCCCCTTTGAATGTTTTTTTGGGATTGACTTGGTGCCTGCTCACACCATGTTATGACTATAAACAAAGTAACCTCTAGGCTTGATGATTATTTATTTTTTGACTTGTAATATCACTTCATGCTTTGATTAATTAATGATGTTTTGTTGCTATGCATGATTATGGCCATTATTGATCCCTTAGTTGGCCGCTCCCAGTCTTTTGCTAACCTTCACCCTGTACTGAGTATGAGCTCTACTTGTCCATCCAACTCCAAAAAACCAAAGTTTTTTAATGTTTCTACCATACCTACTTATATGTGGTATTTCACTGCCACTCCAAGTAAATTTCTCGCGTGCTACCTTTAAACCTTCAAAATTATTAAACATGTTTTGTGTTCCTGTTTTAGCTCATGAGGAAGTATTAAATGCTTAATTATTTTTTCATATTTGGTGGATTTATACCTGACTAGCATGAATAATATGATAGTCCTTAATATTGCAAAAAGACCAGGCATCTGGGTTCCCAGCCCAAACTAAGCTACAACAATAACGTTAAATTCTCCTCACACTATGGACTTGAGAAATCATGAACTTAGCTGGTGGAAACAAAGGAGAAAGGAAAATGTTATGATTCTCCTATGGGAGCGGCTCTTGACGCCATTAATCATGAAAAGATGATAAGTCATTTGATAGCATTCGTTGACATAAACATACACCTCTCTCAAAAATTGTTCTCAATACCTCTGTTTTATTAAATAAAAAGCTCTAGAACATGAGTAATCCCTGCTTCCCTCTGCGAAGGGCCTTTCATTTAATTTTATGCTCAATCTTCATCCTCTTACTTTATGCATCAGTTAAGAGAGCATAGTTTTCATTCTTAGTATAATGTGCATAGTCCCAAAATTTATTATTGATTGATACATGATTATGGCATTGCTTGCTCTCAAATTATTTGTATCTAGTCACCATTTCAACTTTGAAGGTGTCCTCGCATTTATGTTTACTACCACATGAAGGGCAAGATGGATACCACTTCATTATGTTTTTCTTTATGATTGAAATAAACTTATCACTTTCAATGCATTATTATTCATTGTCATCTAGTTGTGTTACTTTTCACGTGGAACATAGTTGCTAAGTTTACATTAATTCAAATAATATTTATCATGCCTTTGTTAAAGTACTTTGATCTCAGTTTACAATGCTTTTAAATAAAGTTGATCAAGATTGTGTTGGCTTCATGTCACCTCAAAAATTATTTTGTTATCACTTGCCCACTCGAGAACGAGCGGGAGTTAAGCTTGGGGATGTTGATACGTTGAAAACGTATATATAAAGTTTGATGCTCCATGCTTGTTTTCTACCCAATACCTTTTGCTTTCCACATGGTTTATCTTGTTTTCCTTCGTTTTCCGGATGTTTTTGTTGACTAACCTATTAATGAGATGCCCTTGGCCAGTTATTTTTTTCTGCTCTTTTTCTATTTCAGAAAAATCCACGGAGATCGTTTTTTACCCGGAACAAAGACGAAGTCCAAATAAGATCCGGAGGGGGGGCAGGAGGCGCCCAGAGGGGTCCCATGCATGGATCAACCCTAGGCCGCGCCTGGGTGGACCCTAGCTTCCTGGCCACCACCTCTCGTCGCCTCTTCGCCTATAAACTGCCTTTAACCGTAAAAACATCGGGGAAACATTTATTTTCCATGAAACATACAAACAGGCATCGTCACCTCGAAAGTCGAATCTAGGGCTTCTGCAGCCCTATTCCAGCACCATGCTGGAGAGGGGAATCGTTGTTGGAGACCTCTACATCGCCATGATTGCCTCCGGGCAGATGCGTGAGTAGTTCATCTCGGGACTACGGGTCCATAGCAATAGCTAGATGGTTGTTCTCTCCCCTATGCATCCATGTTTAGAGGCTCGTGAGCTGCCTCACATGATCGGGACCACCATTATGTAATTTTACATGTTGTGTATGCTGGGATCCAATGAACCATGAGATTATGATTATTTTGTTAATGTCAATCTAAGGTGCTTCACTTATATTTGTAGAGATTTTAATATTGTCTTGCAATGATATCCGTTGTTTATGATTACCTTGGCCATGTAGTTGTTTCACCTCCAAGAGAGGGTTTATATGCTAGATAGTTGGTTCATGCCTCCCTTACATTTATGCTCGAGTGGCAGAAACGAGACGAATGGGGGATGTGATGTTGCTACTAGGGAGAAAGCAGTGGTGCTCTTGTCTACGGGCGAGAACCACTTCTTACATAATGCCAGATAGATGATACGTCTCAAACATATCCATAATTTCTGATGTTCCATGTTGTTTTCATGCCATATGCTACATGTTTCTTATACACTTTATGTCATTTTTATGGATTTTCTGGGACTAACCTATTGACAAGATGCCATAGAGCCAATTCTTGTTTTTTGTTGTTTTTTGGTTTCAGAAAAGTTGTTCTAGAAATATTCTCGGAATTGGACGAAACAAAATCCCATAGTCTTAGAAAGTTGTCACGTACACGGAGTCCAGAGGAGACCATGTGGGGGGGGGGGGCTCAGGGGCCCACACCATGAGGCGACACGCCCCCTCTTACCGCGCCTGGGGGTAGTGTGCCCCCAAGCTGCCCACCGACGTTTCCCTCTCGCCTATTTATACCTCTCAAAGGGTTAACCCTAAATACCCGAGTTCGGGAGGGTTCTGGAGCTCTCCCTGGCACCCCGCCGGGAGGGGAATCGTCACCAGAGGGCTCTTCATCACCATGCCCGCCTCCAGAGTGATGCGTGAGTAGTTCATCCCTGGACTACGGGTCCATAGCATTAGGTAGATGGTGGTCTTCTCCTCTTTATGCCTCATGTTTAGATCTTGTGAGCCGCCTAACATGATCAAGATCATCTTATTGTAATGCTACATGTTGTGTTTGCTGGGATCTAATGAATATTGAATGCTATGTCGAGTGATTATCAATCTATCATGTTCTTTCATGTGTATGTTATTTATGATCTTGCATAGTCTCCATTACTAGTAGATGATCTAGCCAAGTTAATGCTTGTAACTCCAAGAGGGGGTATTTATGCTCGATAGTGGGTTCATGCCTCCCTTTCACTCACGCTCGAGTGACAGAAACGTAACAGGTGGGGGATGTTGATGACTCCCAAGTGCAGGAGATCAATCGTAGTACCTTTCGATAAGTATTTGAGTGTCGAACCCACGAGGAGCTGAAGGTAAGATATCTATTTTCTAAAGCCCTATAACCCTCTTATATGGCTGTTTATGCAAAGCAATAAGTTTGACTAAAAGGAACTAACTAATTAAAAGCAAGTGACGTGGAGTGTGGTTTGTCTAGTAACTAGTGAAGCAAGTTTAAAATGCAAGTAATCCTAGAGCAAGTTTCTAAAGCAAGTTTCTAAGCAAGTTTCACAAGTAGCAAGCAGCAAATATCTCAAGTGTCTCAAGGGAGCAAGTGTTCTAGCAATAGGTGTTTCGTTCGTGTGGTTGTCACAATTAGTGAAGCACATGTTTTAGTCTTAGTTGTTTCTTCTAGGAAGGAGTCATGAATAGGTATAGTCAAGTAAATGATATACAACCCCTTATGATGGATCAGGTGGCCAAGTAAATGACTGCACAAGATTGATTAAGACATAAAGTCCCACCATAGCCTTATGTTCTAAGGTCCCCTATATATATCCCCCAATAACTTAACTTTGTGGCTCGGTCTCAGGTTACTGTCACTCCCAAGTCACCACCACTCCATTATGCTACCGGTGATCACCTTACATGCATTCCCCAACATATGTGTGCACTCATATATTGTACATAACGACAATCATAGAAGATAACAAACTTGTATGCAACCAATCAACGAACTATTTCACCATTGCCAAGAACAATTCACTACTCAAACATAGACGGGGAGACACAATACATCAAGGGAATATAGTATTGCATCATACATCGTGTTTGCCAAGAGATTACAGTGGAGAGATGGAGCTGATCTTGCTGTAGATGTTGATGATGAACACGTCGGAGGGGGTGGAGCCCTCCTGGGGTGATCCCGGCGGCGATTCCCCCCTCCGATCTTCTCCGGCGGCAGCCTTCTGTCTCTCTGTTTCGTGGTTTCGTCTCTCGCGCCTCCTCTCCCTCGAAAAGGCCAGGGGACCCTTTATATAGTCGTTTTTAGGTCACGAGACACTCGGGAGAAGAAAGATCGACGGCATCGGAGCCACGGGGGCAAAAAGGGGGCCTCTCACGCGGCCAAGGAATCTGGCCGCGTGGAGGGTCCTCTTTGCCACCTGGTTGGCCTTTTGGCCCTCTACTTTGGCCCATGATCTTTGTCTCAAAAAGTCTGAACCGTGCTCTTTGGCCTTGCCCTTTTTGGAGTCCCAAAGCTCCCGAAAAGTCTGAAACACTAAAAAGTACGTTTTCTGGAAAAACAGGGTTAGAACCAAAAGAAGGGGGATTGTTTAGAAAATCCCCCAAATCATTATAAAACATGAATATAAGTTGCTAATATGTAGGAAAAACAAGTAATAACATGCAACGTTCATGTATGCATTTTACATGCATCAACATCCCCAAGCTTAACCCATGCTCGTCCTCGAGTATGAAGGTGATAAAACTAACATGGACTTTGCATATTGAAACAATCATGGGATATCAAGGAGGATTATTCATGCTACATATAATTAATTGATTAATACTAGAAATGAGTAGCAATATACAATTCATGTTGTAAGAAATATCAAATATGCAAGCAAAGATGCTTCATGAAAGTTCACAAAGTGTATAATGAAATAAAAGTACTATGGACCAAATGCATACACAAAATGAAAAATAAAATCCTACATTGGTCAAAGAATAGCATAATGGAAAATTGAAAATATGGTGGACACTTTGGAGAAAATTGAGTAGAGGTAAAACATGATCAAGTCTTATTTAGCCTCTAAATTATTCAACTAAAATTACTAATTGAAATGTGGTATCCATTGATCTAGGACTCTCATTGCCCCTTTATCACTAGCATCTTAAATGGTGAATGTTGAAGTAATGTGCATGACAAGGTGGTTGAAAGCCTCATGCCCCGTGAGTGTGAAAACCTACTCCATGATTACTCAACTTAAGATTCCTAATAAGCTTTGTACAATCATAATAAGTATTAATGACATCATAGAGAACCGAAAAGAGGTACCTCTTGCCCCATGACATGGGAACAAGCCCATGTCACAATGACAAGACAAACAAACGGAGTAGACTCATCATCCTTTTTATTTTCATTCACTATTATGCATAGCTTCTTATTTTATTGTAGGATGTGTTGTAGAGTCACTCAAGCTATAAGTAAATTTCCACCATGATAAAGCATGGCTTGGGTTAGAGGCCCAATGCATTTCTCTAGTCATATAGATACTTACTCATCAAAACTTACTATTCCTCTATTTCATTTCGGCATGGCAGGAGTCCAAAAACAAAAGTACATGATATCAACCAAATGTAATTTTTTGTGCAATGTTGAAAGCTTTCCGGTGATACACGTTTATAGCTAGCTCCCAACCACACACTTGTCAAACGCAAAACTTGTGGCTCCCATTATTGGGTCATGTTTATTAGATGCATAAAAAGTAAAGTGTGCCTTCAAAAGTTCGTGAGAGTCCTATCCCAAGTTCAACCCATGACAATTAATAAAGTGAATATCTTAATTTAGAACATAAATAACACAATAATATGGTGAACATACTCGGAATAGCAATGAAGCTAATGGGAAGATATGATGGACTCACTGGAAATACTTGGCTAAGGAGTGTTGGAAACAAGTTTTTACTTGTTGGAATTTTTAAATTTTTGGCTAGCAAGAGGGATATAGTTGACCAGCTACTATGCATGAATATGTCCATAGAACTACTCATTTCATGACAAAATAAATAAACCATCAATTAACATCAAGGACATGAATAAGAGATAGCTCAAGACAACATTATTGCAAATTTCTACACATAAAAAGCCTATAAATCATGCAAACATATGTAGCTCTTCGAATCAACCATGGCATCCCTATTCCAAGTCATAATACTAGAATCCAATACATTCCAACCCCAAACTCCAGTAGCTCAATATCATATAAAATGATGGGTGTGGTCTTATCAAAACAAAAATAAAAACAAAAACTAGACGCTTCAAGTCTCTACGATAAATGATTTGCTTAGAAAAACATAAAGTAGACGTGTGCTAACCAAAAGAGTGTACCTCCAGTGGGGTGTTAATCACATCCCCCAAGCTTATGGCTTTCACCATTCTTGGATGTCTTGAGGCGCAGCTCCTCTATTCCCTGTGAAAAAACTTCACAAAACATGTTTCTCCCATTCTTTTTCTGTGGGGTGAGATTAGCAAGGACAAACAAATCACATTCTTGCTGTGCAAAATTCCAAATCAAATGCTTCAGTAGATATACAATAAGGTTCATTATGTTGTATGTTCACTCTCTTGCTTGAAAGAATCATGGAAATTCGATTCCCAAGCCCAAAGAGTGCATAAAACAAAAGAAGGCAGAATTTGTCCAGAAAAGCAGCAGCAGAAAAAAGAACGTTTTTCCCTAAGCTAGACTCGTCAAAAAATTAAGCAAATTTTTGTGCTTACAGAGGACGAAAAGTTTCAGAACATACTAAAAAATTATCTCAATCCGACATACCAATAGAAAACGTAAAATCATACGGTGAGCAGACTCGTGCTGAAACAGAAATTTCATGCACTAGGATAGCAACTTATAAGTCCAAATGGGTTTGTCTTGACTCTTTATTGAAAACTCCATAATTAAAAAAAAAACTAATATCTTGAGACAGCAAGAGTACACTAGGAAAATCCAAACAAAAACAACCGGGTTGCCTCGCGTAAAGCGCTTTCTTTATAGCCATATAGCTAGGCTTTACTTACTTAACATCATGATGGTTGGAGTGAGGTGGCTCGGCATCCCCAAGCTTGGATTCTTGTACTTATTTGATACATGTAGGGTGAGCCCACGGGTACATCCCCAATCTTGATTGGTTGTCCCTCTTGATCTTTGTTCATCTCACTCAACTCTTCCTCCTGAAAAATTCTTCTTACACAAATCTCAACATAAAACTTGATTAGAGGGGTTAGTGCCTCCATAAATAAAATCCACATAGGTACAGAAAAGAAACAGCATGAGTTGATTCTAAATATTAACTACTGTTACTACAGTTGTGCATTGCTCCTTGATCAAAAGAACCACACAAAACACAAGTAATGAGAGCAATGCAAAATAAAGACATAATCTGCCAAAAACTGAACAGCCCGTAAAGAGTGAATTTTTAGAGGCACTTAAGTTGCTCAAATCAGAAAACTTAAAACTAATGAAATATGTAGTGATAACTAGATATTTCTGTCGTAAATTACCAGGTCAAAATTCCACTTCTGTGATTTTTAACATTTTTCACAGTGAAGTTCAGGAATCTGTTTTCTTGACAGCTAATTACTATTGTTTAATCCTATCTCTCATATAAGATTATTCTTGCCATTTAAGATGAGAAATAAGACAGAAATGTGATGTTACAGTAGTGAACTAATATTTTTATTGTTTTTAGCTTTGGAAAAAGTTTTAATGATAGAGACTTTGCAATGGTTTCATTGGCATGAACAACACATGTTCAAGGTCGACCCCAACTTCTCCATTACTCATCCTTCTCATTTACTTTTCCAATTTTTTTATAAAATGAAAATCTTAAACTAAATGATACATAACAGTAGGTAAAGGCATTTTACATGTTGTAAAGACATAAATGTGTGCTCAAACCGAATAGGAAATTAAAGCATAAGGAACACACCAAAAAATATTAAACAATTTATTTTTAAGTCTAACCCATTTCCTATGCATTGGCATTTTGTAATGAAACAAATAAAAGAAGCACATAATAGAAAGCATAGAAAGGTAGATCAAGTGCAACTTCAATACTTTCAGCATAAAGAGGGGAAACTTAATATTGTTGAAATATGTGTAACCATGTTTCCCTCTCTCATAATAATTTTCAGTAGCATCATGAATAGATTCAACAATATGAATATCACATAAAACATTTTATCATGAGCCACATGCATAAAATAATCACTACTCTCCACATAAGTAAAATCCTCATTAGTGATAGTGGGAGTTAAACATTCATAATTTTCATTGCAATAATCATATATAGGAGGCATAGTATCATCAAAGTGAATTTTCTCCTCCAAGCTTGGGGAACTAGAAATATCATGCTCATCAAAACCAACTTCCCCAAGCTTAAAACTTTCCATAGAATCAGCAAGTATATCATTTTTATCCTCAATAGTAGGGGGACTAAAAATATCATATTCATCAAGACAAACTTCCCCAAGCTCAAGGTTTTCCTTAGCAATAAAGGTGTTCAAAGAATTAGTACTACCACAAATATGATTGTTGTGCAAATAATTTTTCAATTTCTCCTCAAACACTTCATGTCCTAATTCAAGGTAGATATTATACAGTTCTAAAATTGTTTGGTTGTTTTCCATTTTATAATTTTTTTTTGTGTTTTAGGTTTATATGTTAGTATGCAATACAAACAAGAATAAAAGCTTAGCACAACACTCCCCGGCAACGGCGCCAGAAAAGTGCTTGATGACTCCCAAGTGCAGGAGATCAATTGTAGTACCTTTCGATAAGTATTTGAGTGTCAAACCCACGAGGAGCTGAAGGTAATCTATCTATTCTTTAAAGCCCTATAACCCTCTTATATGGCTGTTTATGCAAAGCAATAAGTTTGACTAAAAGGAACTAACAAATTAAAAGCAAGTGACGTGGAGTGTGGTTTGTCTAGTAACTAGTGAAGCAAGTTTAAAATGCAAGTAATCCTAGAGCAAGTTTCTAAAGCAAGTTTCACAAGTAGCAAGCAGCAAATATCTCAAGTATCTCAAGGGAGCAAGTGTTCTAGCAATAGGTGTTTCGTTCGTGTGGTTGTCACAATTAGTGAAGCACATGTTTTAGTCTTAGTTGTTTCTTCTAGGAAGGAGCCATGAATAGGTATAGTCAAGTAAATGATCTACAACCCCTTATGATGGATCATGTGGCCAAGTAAATGACTGCACAAGATTGATTAAGACATAAAGTCCCACCATAGCCTTACGTTCTAAGGTCCCCTATATATATCCCCCAATAACTTAACTTTGTGGCTCGGTCTCAGGTTACTGTCACTCCCAAGTCACCACCACTCCATTATGCTACCGGTGATCACCTTACATGCATTCTCCAACATATGCGTGCACTCATATATTGTACATAAAGACAATCATAGAAGATAACAAACTTGTATGCAACCAATCAACGAACTATTTCACCATTGCCAAGAACAATTCACTACTCAAACATAGACGGGGAGACACAATACATCAAGGGAATATAGTATTGCATCATACATCGTGTTTGCCAAGAGATTACAGTGGAGAGATGGAGCTGATCTTGCTGTAGATGTTGATGATGAACACGCCGGAGGGGGGTGGAGCCCTCCGGGGGTGATCCCGGCGGCGTTTCCCCCCTCCGATCTTCTCCGGTGGCAGCCTTTTGTCTCTCTGTTTCGTGGTTTCGTCTCTCGGCGCCGCCTCTCCCTCGAAAAGGCCAGGGGACCCTTTATATAGTCGTTTTTAGGTCACGAGACACTCGGGAGAAGAAAGATCGACGACATCGGAGCCACGGGGGCAAAAAGGGGGCCTCTCACGCGGCCAAGGAATCTGGCCGCGTGGAGGGTCCTCTTTGCCACCTGGTTGGCCTTTTGGCCCTCTACGTTGTCCCATGGTCTTCGTCTCGAAAATTCTGAACCGTGCTCTTTGGCCTTGCCCTTTTTGGAGTCCCGAAGCTCCCAGAAAGTCTGAAACACTAAAAAGTACGTTTTCTGAAAAAACTGGGTTAGAACCAAAAGAAGGGGGATTGTTTAGAAAATCCCCCAAATCATTATAAAACATGAATATAAGTTGCTAATATGTAGGAAAAACAAGTAATAACATGCAAAGTTCATGTATGCATTTTACATGCATCAGATGTGCTGTTGACATTAGGGAGAAAACAACAATGCTTTGTCGAAGGATGACTTTGTCGAAGGGAAAACTTGCTGTTGTGCTCGTCATACCTTCCTCTTGGGGTCTCCCAACCAGCGTACAATCTACGCGCATCAATAGATTTGCTGGATAGCTTTCTTGATGTTGAATTTTAGATATGGATGCATGCTGTATAGCGGTCCCTATGCCTTGACGTAATGCCTACAATGTTAGAACACATGAACTATATCTCGTCATAATAGTATTATTATATGTTCATGATTTGTCAATTACCCACATGTAATTTGTTCCCAACATGTTTGTTTTCTTTGGAGAGACACCACTAGTGAAACTATCGGACCCGATCCTATTTTCCTCATTATTGCAACCTTCTTTCAAACACTTTCAAAATTGTTTCCTTGCTGTTCCGTTTTTACTTTTATTATTTTTCAATACTCTATACGTTTAATTCTTTAGTTTTCAGTAAGACGAGAAGATTGACAACCTTACCAAAAGTTGGGGACAAGAGAGACTTTGTGTTTTGTGTGTAGGTCTACATTTGTTGATCCTGCGTGCAACAAGCAACCTTCTTCAAGACTACGAAATCCTACTGGTTCGATAACCCTGGTTCCTTAATTGGGGGAAATTTCCACTATACTACATCATAGCTTTCTCTTGGGGTTTCCCAACGAGTGTGTGATCACTTGTGAATCAACCACCACCTGAGCTTAAGCCACTACCTAAAGAACTAAGGTATGAGTCTTTGTATGAATCTACTTTTTTTGTTATTATCAGTTCTAAGATTTCAAGGGAAGAACAAAGACTCATGATTGTTCTTAATATGCATCATAGAGACTTTGGAAACTCAATGGAGGATCTAAAAGGAATACGTCGATCGATTGCCACACACATGATCTATATGGAAGAAAAGGGAACAACCTGTATTGAAAATCAATGAAGATTTAATCCTATAATGAAATAAGTGTTAAGAAAGCAGGTTAAAGTTTACTTAATGTAGGCATTAGATATCTTATCAAATATAATAATTGGGTTGTTCATGTTCATTATGCTCCTAATAAAGGATGGTTTACGATAGTCCCAATAAAAATAATGAAGTAATTCCTAATAGAATTATTGCGGGGTACCGTATGTGTATTGATTTCAGACAACTTAATAAAGAAATAAGTAGAGATCATTACCCTCTACCCTTAATTGATGAAATGCTAGAAATATTAGCTAGACACTCTTTTTTCTATTACCTAGATGGATATTTTGGTTTTTCTTACATAGCGATGTATCCTGATGATCAAGCGAAAATTGATTTCACTTTGGTTTATGGTATTTATGCTCACCGTAGAATGTTTTTGAGTTGTGTAATTGACCTGATACTCTTCAAAGATGTACGACTACTACTTTTGCTAGTTTTATTGAGCAGATGATAAAAGTCTTTATGGATGACTTCTCGGTCTATGGAACTTCCTTTAAAAAATGTCTCTACAATATTAACAAAAATCTGCAAGGATTTGAACATACAAATCTTGTGCTCAATTGAAAAAATGCCACTTTATGGTGACATAAGGTATAGTTCTTGGTCAAAAAGTATCCGGTAAAGGTATAGAGGTTAATAAATCCAGGCTAAATGAAATAGAGAAATTACCTTATCCTATAATCGTGAAGGGCATAAGAAGTTGCCTTGTACATGCAAGGTTTTATAGTTATTTTATTATGGATTTTTCTAAAATTTATAAAGCTCTAACTAACCTAATGCAAAAGGATACAAAGTTTCACTTTGATGAAAAATGCATTGCCTTGTTCAAGTACTTGAAAAAATCTTTGATAAATGCACCTATAATAAACCTTCCAAATGGGATGAGCCATTTGAATTGATATGCAATTCTTATAATTTTGCTATTAGTGCCATTCTAGGACAGTATGTTGGGGATGAGTTTAATATCATCCATTATGCTAGTGGAACTTTGAATGAGGCACAACAAAACTACCCTAAAGCTGAGTTAGAAATATTTGTAGTTGTCTTTGCGTGTGATAAGTTTAGACCTTATATTTCGTAGATTTAAAAGTAAAAGTTCATACTCACCATGAAGATTTATATGAACTTATTAAGGTTAAAGATGTAAATCATACACTTATTCGTTTGCTACTAATCTCGTAAGAATTTTTGAGTTGCGGATTGTTGAAAGGGGACACACCCTAGGAGAAGAATATATTAAGAAGGAAAAGACTATCACCGAAGATTTGAAAATCTCAGTATGTACATTCCCTATGGTACCTGATGAGGACATCCCTAGTACATCTACTATTTATCCCATTGATGATGATGTTGATGTTCAAGAGAAACATGATGAAGTGAGGATTGGACCAATGACTAGATCAAGAACCAAACTACTAGAACAGCGGGTGAACCCACTCTTATTAAATTATGATGTTTGTGGTTCTGAGAATTTTATACTACCTAAATCCTTGCATTTATGTATGATTCAGGTTGTTGATAACACAAACATTATTGGAGGAGAGGAGCATGGAGCCATGGAGCAATACATGGGAGAACACATGGAGAGAGGTAATCATGGCAGCACACACAAGAAGGATAATCCAGGAGCTATACATGATGGAGATGGGAGCACCAAGGACATGTCTTAGGGTGTTTCAGCCCATATATTTGTGTGATGAGCATTAGGCTTATGGGGGCAGAAAGGACATGCCCTAGGGTGTCCCAATGCGTGTGGAAATAAGGACATGCGAGTCCAATTGGTGGCCGCACCCCCTATGGGTCGGTTTGTCATTAGGTTGAGTCCAACTCGAGTTGTTGAGTCCAATTAGGTTCGGGTTAGGAGGTGCTTGCGCAATACCCCTTGTGGACGCGCCCCCTCCCCTCATAAGTACCTTTCACCTGCGAGTGCAAAGGTTTAGACTACCTTTAAACATAAACCCTAGAACTCCATTGTTGTTTGCTCGAAGCATACATCAGGAATTGTTACCATTGCTAGTTTTGCGTGTTATCTGCTATTCCACTGGGAATTAGTTGATACAGTACCACTAGTAGTCAGTGGCTGCTCGTGCAAGTGTGTAGATTTGCGAATATCCAAGGGATTGGTTGCTGCTGCAATTGGCATCAGGAATTAGCAGGAGAGTTCATGGAGAGACACAAGTTATCAGATCCTCGTTATCGTGTGAGTTCACTGAGAAGATTGGGCCACCCCTTATCATCTTGGAATCAGAGTTACAGGTTAACTCGGTGATCTATCATTGTTCTAGTAGATTAGTTGTTTTTCATTACCTATCCACCGAAAAAGCCACAAAAAAAGGAGTAGTTCTTGCCATAGCCGTAGATCATCACCAATTTCAATCCCCTAGTTGCTGTTTTGTGTTTGATTTCGTGTTTCTTTTCTCCTTTTCAGTATTTTGTTTTCGGTCTAGGTTTAGGGTTCTAGGTGTTCTTCGTTTTGTTCCTGCGGTGTCGACAAAAAACCACAAAAAAATCCAATCCGATCGGCTGTTTTGATCCAATTCGAGTCGAACTCGATTTTCTGCCACGGCACCAAATCTCGCCAAATCGCTGCCGCCACCGATTCCTTGCCGCAGTCGGATTCGCCCACCCGCGCGTTACAAAACCAGCGTGAACCACCGTTACGCGCTAATATGTCTCCAACGTATCTATAATTTCTGATGCTCCATGATAATATTATGTCAATTGCTACATGTTTTCTCCCTTCTTTATGTCATTTTTACACGTTTTTCGGGACCAACCTATTAACAAGATGCCAAGTGCGAGTTCCTTGTTTTCTGTTGTTTTTTATTTCAGAAAAGTTCTTCTAGAAATATTCTCGGACTATTTTCCCCGGAAGCATCCAGAAGACCAAAGAGGAGTCGAAGAGTTGCACAGGGGGGCCACACCATGGGGTGGCGCACCCCCTTGGCCGTGCCAGGGGGTAGTACGGGGCCCCCAGGGCTCCACCGCTTCCGCCCTTTCGCCTATTTATTCCCCCCCGGATGGAAAACCCCAGATACCTGATCAAAAATCCCCGAAAAGTTCCACAGCCGCCGTCGTCATCAACCCTAGATCAGGGGGGTTCTGAAGCTATCTCTCGGCACCCTGCCGGAGAGGAAATCATCACCAGAGGCCTCTTCATCACCATGCCTGCCTCCGGAGTGATACGTGAGTAGTTCATCCTTGGACTACGGGTCCATAGCAGTAGCTAGATGGTTCTCTCCTCCTCATATGCCTCCATGTTTAGATCTCGTGAGCTGCCTAACATGATCGAGATTGTTCTTATGTAATTCTATGTGCTGTGTTTGCTGGGATCCGATGAATATTGAACTTATGCCAAGTTGATTATAGTCTTTATTACATATGCTATTTGTGATCTTGCATGCTTTCCGTTGCTAGTGGTTGCTCTGGCCAAGTTGTTGCCAGTGACTCCAAGAGGGAGTATTTATGCTCGATAGTGGGTTCATGCCTCCTTTTCGCCTGTGCTCGAGTGATGGAAACGTGACGGGGGAGGATGTGATGTTGACACTAGGGAGAAAACAGCGGTGTGAGTGTCCGCGTGTACAATCATTGCTTACATTACACACTTTATTTAATGAAATTATCTGTTGCTTGCAACTTAGTACCTAAGGGGGTTCGTATGATAACCTGAGGGTGGATTATTAGTCATAGATGCAGTTGGATTACGGTCTATGTATATTTTTTTAATGCCCGCACTAAATAGCATAATAGTCATCATGTCATTAATGTGCACTACGATGCAACCTTTATTTGTCAATTCCCCAGCTGTAATTTGTTCACCCAGCATGCTATCTTTTATGGAGAGACACCACTAGTGAACCTATGAACCCCGGTCCATTTTCTTACACTGTTAAACAAACCACTACAATTTTCCTGTTTTCTTTACTTACTGCAAGCATACACCATTTTCCACACTATACGTCTAATCTTTGTTTTCAGCAAGACCGGTGAGATTGACAACCTCACTTTACCGTTGGGACAAAGTATTTTGGTTGTGTTGTGTGCAGGTCCCGCGTTGTTGCTGACACCGGTGAGGCGCCATCGCCACCGTCAGTGGCATCAACCTTCCAAAGATCCTCTTCCTCCTACTGGATTGATAACATTGGTACTTAAGTGAGGGAAATTCCTACCGCTACACTCATCACACCCTCCTCTTGGGGTTCCCAACACGTAGCATCAAGGAAATTTCTGGCGCCGTTGCCGGGGAGGAAGAAGTCTCCTGGCAAGGGGACTTTCTCACTCTCAACCTCTTTATTTTGTTTATTGTCTTATTTTAATTTTTTGTCTTGTTTTGCTTCTCTTTATCAAAAAAAAAAGTTTACTTTATAGCTGTTATTTATTTGCTTGCTTTTATTTTGCTAAAATGAGTTCCTCTGAGAATACTAAGTTGTGTGACTTCACTAACACAAACAACAATGATTTTATTTGCACACCTATTGCTCCACCTGCTCGTACTGCTGCTTTCTATGAAATTAAACCTGCTTTACTAAATCTTCTTATGAAAGAACAATTCTCTGGTGATAGTACTGATGATGTTGCTGCTCACCTTAATAATTTTGTTGAACTATGTGAGATGCAAAAATATAAAGATGTGGATGGAGATATTATTAAACTGAAATTATTCTCTTTCTCTTTGAGAGGAAGAGCTAAATAATGGTTGCTATCTTTGCCTTGAAATAGTATTGATTCATGGACTAAGTGTAAATATGCTTTCATTGGAAAATATTATCCTCCTGCTAAGATTCTATCCCTGAGAAGTGACATAATGAATTTTAAACAATTTGATAATGAACATGTTGCTAAAGCTTAGGAAAGAATGAAAACTATGGTGAAGAATTGTCCCACTCATGGACTGACTACTTGGATGATTATACAAACCTTTTATGCAGGACTGAATTTCTCCACAAGGAACCTATTGGATTCAGCTGCTGGAGGTACCTTTATGTCCATCACTTTGGGTAATGCAACAAAGCTTCTTGATGATATGATGATAAATTATTCAGAGTGGCACACTGAGAGAGCTCCACAAGGTAAGAAGGTAAATTATGGTTAGGAAACCTCCTGTTTGAGTGAAAGGCTTGATGCTATTATGTATATTCCTGTTAATGGTAAAGCTCAAGTTGATCCAAATAATGTTCCTTTAGCCTCTTTGGTTGCTCAAGAAGAGCATGTTGATGTGAACTTTATTAGAAATAATAATTTTAACAACAATGCTTATAGAAATAATTTTGGTGGAAACAATTATAAGCCCTATCCTCCTAATAATGGTTATGGTAATTCTTATGGCAATTCCTACAATAATAATAAAATCTCTACCTCTCATCTTGAAAACATGCTTAGAGAATTTATTAGCACACAAACTGCTTTTAATAAATCTGTTGAGGAAAAGCTTGGTAAAATAGATGTTCTTGCCTCTAAAGTAGATAGCCTAGCTATTGATGTTGATTTTCTAAAACTGAAGGTTTTGCCACATGATGTTAAAGAAAGTAAAACTTTGAATGCCATCCAAGTTCGAATTGATAATAATGTTAGGTTGATGGCTGAATTACGTGCTAGGTGGGAAAGAGAAGATGAATTGGCTAGAAAGAATAATATTGCTAGAGTTTGCACTATCACCACCACTAGTAAAACTGAAGCTCCAAGTGCTAGTAAACCTCCTACTATCAATGGTAAAGTAGTTGGTGTTAATGAAGTCTCCACCCCTTTGGTGAAATGTGCTAAATTGCCTCAAATTGCTAAAACTGCTTCTAATAAAAGTGCTGAAATTTTTAGAGATGTAGGGGATAATGGTCCCATTACTTTTGATGATAATAACATTGATTTTGATGATTGCAATATCTCTAAAGTTATTATGTTTCTACAAAAGCTTGCTAGAAGTCCCAATGCTGGTGCCATGAATATGGCCTTTACTAAACATATTACCAATGCTCTCATGAAAGTTAGGGAAGAAAAGCTGAAACTTGAGACATATATCCCTAGGAAATTATATGATGGTTGGGAGCCTATCATTAAGATAAAATTAAATGATTTTATTGCAATTCTTTGTGTGATCTTGGTGCTAGTATCTCTGTTATGCCTCAAAAGCTTTATGATATGCTTGATCTACCAGAGTTGGAACCCTGTTATTTGGATGTTCATCTTGATGATAATGCTAAGAAGAAACCTCTTGGTAGAATTGATGATGTTCTTATTATGGTTAACAATAACCTTGTCCCTGTTGATTTTGTTGTTATGAAAATTAAACGCAATGCTTCTTGTCCTATTGTTTTGGGAAGACCTTTTCTTAGAACTGTTGGTGATGTTATTGATATGAAAGAGGGGAGTATTAAATATCAGTTCCCACTCAAGAAAGGTATGGAACACTTTACTAGAAAGAGGATGAAGCTACCTTTTGACTCTATTATTAGAGCAAGTTATGATGTTTATGCTTCTTCACTTGAAAATACTTGAGTTGCTTTCTATGCCTAGCTGAAATGCGTTAAAGAAAAGCGCTGTCGGGAGACAACCCGTTTTATTTCTCTGTTTTCAACCCGTTTTCCTTTGTTTTATTTTGTATGCTTTGCACCTGGGTGTTTTCTATTTCCTTAGAAACCCTGTTGTATCTTTTCTTTTGTGTTTTTGTTGAGCCAAGTAAAGCCTCTAGTGGAAAGTTGAGGCTATAGTTCTGATTTCTGCGCAGGAAACAGATTTCTGCTGTCCACCGTTTATTCAGTATAAAATCACAGAAAATTCAAAATGACCTGAGTTGTTTTGTGCATAATCCTGGGATGTATACGCAACTTCTCTTAGTTTACCACTTTTTGATTTTAGCAACAAAATAGTTTCGAAAAAACCATCTTTACCTTCTGTCCTGTTTTGACAGAGCATTTGCATCTTAATCGCTTTCTTTTGGTGTTCTTTTGAGAAAAACAGTTTTAAAAGAAGTTGTGACATGAGCTAATGTGTTTTTGAGTGTTAGGCATGTGTTGAAACTGAACAATGTGAATTTATTATTTCGATTGCACTAGCGTTGCTAATAAAGATTCTGAGAAGTTTGGTGTGAAGGAAGTTTCCAAGGGTCAAGAGAAGAGGATGATATGACGTGATCAAGAAGAGTGAAGAGCCTAAGCTTGGTGATGCCCCGGTGGTACATCCCAGAAAATTTCAATAATACTCAAGCGTCTAAGCTTGGGGATGCCCAAGGCATCCCCTTCTTCATCGACAAATTATCAGGTCACTTCTAGTGAAACTATGTTTTTATTTGGTCACATCTTATGTGCTTCACTTGGAGCGTCTTTTATTTTTGCTTTCAGTTTATTTTTATTTTTTCAATAAGCTTGGTTGGACCCCATCATTCTTTAATTGGAGAGTGACACACTCCGCTTTTTCTTGGGAATACTTTGTATTCTTAATCTTTGTCTGGCTGCTGCATTTATTTAGCTCCTGTTTTGCATGCATCTCTTATCATAGCTGTTAGTTTTAGTTGTGTTATGTGAGTACTCTCATGTTTGGTTTCTGTATCATAGAGAGTATTTTTGTTAAAACATATCTTGTATGGTGCTTGTTAGGAAAAGAAATTTCTGCTTGAAGTAGAATTTGTAACAGTGCAAGTAGAAGCTTGTATAGACTGTGGCTAGAAATTTTTCATGCCATGCTAAATGTTATTTTAGTTTTAAAGACTTGTGGATATTGAGTAGCATGAATAGCCTCAAATAGCTGAGAGTGTTTAATATGCTATTGAAAGATTCATGAGTTGTTCTTGTCATAGTAAAGCATAAATTTATGGTATTCTCTTTCGAATGTTTTATTTGGTTGACTTGGCGCATGCTCACACCATGTTTATGACTATGAACTAGTCACGAATAGTGTCGAATCCCTGACTCAACAAATCCCTTCGGTGAACCTATCGGGTTTCGATTAGGAGAACCCATGAGCGCTGGTGGAATCGTCGGCTAGACAGGGGGCGAGATTTACCCAGGTTCGGGGCCCTCGTAGAGGTAAAACCCTTACTCCTGCCTCTTGTCGATCTGTATTGATGATTAGATCGGTTACAAAGGTGGTGCTCAAATCGAGAGTAGGTCTCGAGTTCAAGGCTTTTGGTCGTGTGGTATTGCTTGGTCCTCTCTCGGGGGCTCTCCTGGCCTTATATAGGCGGCCAGGTCTCGAGTTCTACCCGGAGAGGACTCGAACCCTAGCTAGGTCGGTTACATGCTTCCTAGCTTAACCCGCAAGTTTAGTGCGGGTGGGCTTCACGTGGGCCTTCTGGAGTATTCCAAGGGCTCCTCTTCTTGGGCCCTCACCTTGGGCCTGAGAGGGGGTGTCCTTATCCGCAGGATCCAGAATCCATATCTTCGTCAGTAGCCCCCGAGCGTTTGCTCGAGTGGGATTTTCCAGTCGAGTAGACGGTCAAACTTTTCTTGGCCTTGCTTTTTCTTTTGAATAAACCGCTTGGCTGCTTACTGTTTTAAAGGGTGTGTTCCCTGTGCAATGAGTCCTTATGCTCGAGTTTGAGCGACTTAGGTGCCTGTTATCGCGGCTTTGTTTGCAGAAGGATGTCGCACAATAGCTTGGCTTTCCCGAGAGATCGGGGCCAATTAATTGCGACTAGGGCAAAAACATTCCTGGCCTACACAGATTCGAGACCTCCGACTCGAACCCGATAAGGTGATTGTTGCGACTGGGCCGTTGTGGACTTATCGAGTCGAACTTAACCTATGAGGGTACCCGGCGCGTCCGCTAGGATTTTTCTTCGTGTTGTTGACACGGAATTATACCGGAGGACGCAGCTTTCGAGTGCGATTCCAGGCCCTTAAGAAAGATTTTTGTGGGTCTTACCTTCATATTCGAAGAATATGGCATCCGGATGTGCCTAGTCGGCTAAATAATCCAGGTTTTTATGATGTAGAAATATCATGTGTGAATGGAGGTAGGTTCTTTCTACCCGAATGATTGTTTAAGATTCAGTCGAAAGAGTTTTCGTACTGTAGAGAGTCGTGCCCATATGAAAGAGTTTTCATGTTTGGACTGTTGCGCCTATACGAAAGAGTTTTCGTGTATAGGATAGTTCTCTTGTTTTAAAGAGGTCTTGCTCCATGATTTATTCGTAAAAGAATTGCCTTTAGTCGAAGGAATTTCATACGAAGCTATTTTCGTGTTTGAATTTTCCATTCGAAAGTTCTTGAATTTGATGATGCGTGCCATGACGTCATGGCGCACTTTTCTCCTCCCGATGGGACGTGACGGAGTGGCAGCAGATGGGCTGGCCCACTTAGTCAGCTTTTTGACAGGGAAACGAGACGCCGCTTCCGTTTTTTACGCGAACCGCGCAGTAAATGCGCACGATCTTCTGTTAAGATCGTGGCACGGAACATCGTTCACCGCCCCTTCGTTTCATCTTCACACGTGGTGGCTGCGATACGTGCCACGTAGCGCATCGAGTGGCTGAGATTGACCCGCTTCGTGTATAAATACGGGTCTTAGCGCTGCGGTAAAATTTTCCCAGCCTTCGCCTTCAACCATCTTCTTCCTCGTGCTCATCTTCCTCCTTGCGCTCGAGCTCACACTGTTAGCCATGGCCGGAGGCAAAAGACGTGGTGCCGCCGCTTCCGCATCCGGAGAAGTTTCCGCGCAACTTGCGCCTCGGGCTGGCGACTGGCGCTCGCCCAATACCACCGCAAAGAGCATCAAGGGGATGCACCAAGAGGGGCTGCTGCCGGCTGAATCTGAGAAGCGGGTGCGCCTCGGGAAGAAAGAAGAGGTACCAAACCCGCAATCGAACGAGCGCGTGGTCTTCGCGGACCACGTGTCTCGGGGTCTTTCCTTCCCTCTCCATCCTTTTCTCCTCGGGTTGTTGTATGTCTATGGCATACAGCTTCACGATCTTCCTCCGAACGCGGTGCAGCACATTTCGTGCTTCATCGTGTTCTGCGAATGCTTCCTTGGCATTCGCCCTCATTGGGCGCTTTGGAAGGCCCTCTTCAAAGTTCGCATCTTCCGCGAGAAATCGCGGGTGGACTCCGAGCCTAGCGAGCCGCTGCGCACAGGCGGCTTCGGGATCCAGGCGCGACTGGAAAGCAGCTACTTCAACATGCACTTCGTCGACTCCGCCCAAGGCTGGCGGAAAAAGTGGTTTTACGTCATCGACAACAGCTCGGGTGGGATCGTGGAATTCCACCCGTTCGCTGTTTTTAAGAGGCGGAAGTCCTGGGCGCACAAGCTTTCAGCCGAAGAAACCCAGGTCGTCACGCCCCTACTCGCAAGAGTGTCCGCTCTCCGGGATCAAACCTCCGGAGTGGTACTCAACGGGCTGCACCTGGCGAGTATTTTTCGGAAGCGCAGGATCCAACCGCTGCAACAAAGGCCTTCCGCCATGTGGGAATACCAAGGCGCTGAAGACCCTAGCCGAGTGAGCCGCGAGGAACTTTCGAACGTCGAGTTCGAGAAGAAAATCGCGGCTGTCACCAGCTTGAAGGTGGGGGAGAAGTTCCCCGACTGCACAGTCGAAGCCTTCGACGCTTCGAAACCTCCACCAGCCGCGGTTAGTTTTATCATTCCTGTCTGTCATTATTTTCTTCTTTGCTTTGAGTCTTTGGTCGACCGAAATTTTTCTTGCCTTCCTCTGCCTTCTTTGTAGAGCTTAGCGGTGGCGAACTGCTACCCGCCAGTTGCGGGAGAGGACGCCTCGGAGTTATTGGCGAGTCACCTGGACGGCTTAGCCGATACCAGTGTAGCCGATGCTTCCTCGAGCTCCGAGGACGATTCCTCGGATGATGCGGAGGGCTCGAATGGCGGCCTTCATCATTGCAAGCGTCGTCGGGTAGAGGACGATAATGAGGCTACTTCCAAGGATAATTCCTTAGAGGAATCACCCGGAAAGGCCCCTATCTCCGCGACTCCACTTCGCTCCCTCGCCCCTTCACCTTCATTCCCAGTAATCGCAACCGCTTGGAACGCGGATTTGCTGGATGAAGATGAAGATGACGAGTAAGTTATTTTCCTCGTTCTTAGTCGAACGTTCTTTCTTCTGCGCTTATGTTTGATTCCTTGTTCTTTTTTGCTGCAGTGTGCAGGCCATCAACCCTCGCAGGTACGCTTCTTCTGTTCCTCCCAAAAAGAGGAACAAAGCAGGAACTGCGGGTGAAACTCCCAATGCTGGTACCATCCAGAATTCTCCCAGCGCAGCCCCCAATGCGGCGACTGCGAAACGTGAAGCTCCTAGCTTTGCCGCCAGGACTTCAGCTTCGAAAGAAGCGACGGACAGCTCCGCAGATCCTCTCTCCCGCGCCACGGGCCAGGTAAACTTTGTAGTTTGTCTTCGAATTTTTATCGGGTGCACGACAGTGCTCCCGACGGGAGTAGCCCCCGAGGCTGTAGCCGATTGCTTGCGATCGGCTACAGGCTCAAAATCTTGTTTTATTTTCTTCGTCTTGATTTTTATCGGGTGCACGACAGTGCTCCCGATGGGAGTAGCCCCCGAGGCTGTAGTCGATTGAATTCAATCGGGTACAGGCTCTAATTTATATCTTCTAATTCTTCTACTTCTGTACTTTTGCAGTCGCTTGTTGACTCGCTTGCGGCGATTGGTCGCCGCGTTGTTCTTGCCGAATCGGAATGCGAGAGGCTTCAGTCACACTGCAGTCGATTCCACACCGAGAACGAGCTCCTTAAGAGTAAGTCTCATTGTCTTCTTTTGTTTTTGTTCTCGTGTCCATTCTTGATGTCTAACAAATGTTATTGCGCAGCTCAACTCGAACTTTCAGAGTCCGAGAAAGTCAAGCTCTCTCAGCGGGCAACCACTCAGGAAGGTGATTTGGCGGCTGTTCGACAAGAGCTGGAGGCCTCCCGCATGCGGTCGGAGGATCTTGATAGGCAACTCGCGGATGCGAGAAAAGCTTTGAAGGATCAAGAGGAAGCTGGCAATAAGGCCGACTCTGACCTTGTCACATTCCTCCGTCCCCTTGCTGAGCGTTTCGCGGGTAAGTGGCCTAGGCTCTCGCAATTGTATCTTTTATCTTGGTGAACTTGCGAAATTTTGACATTCTTTTCCTTTGCAGGTCTTCTGGATGTTCCTTTGGAGATCCCTGGGATCCAGCGAGTAGATGTGCTAACCGGCACACTTGCTCAACTCAAGAGGCACGCCGAAGGAGTGTGTTCCTTGATTGGCGATGCCACCCAAGTGTTGTCGCAACTGCACAGTCGCTTCCTCACCAACGCTGTACCTCCATCCGCGCTAGACGGCGTGCTGAAGATCTTCTCGGAGGGCAATCTCCTGGATGCTTACGCAGTCGCCCAGTCGGAGTCTGGCGCGAAGACTGCGATCCAGTTCGCGCTGGCATACGGAGTCAACGGTTTGGAGGAGGCCTACTCGGCTCTTCCAGTCGACCCCTCGACGGGCAAAAAGGTACGGCTCTCTCGTTTTGGCGAGCAGGCCACCATTCTTGCTCGGAAGCTGTCTGAGCTATTTTCTCGACTGAAAGGAGGGGCGACTGCCGCTAGTGGGAGCACCACTGTAGCTTCTTAGTTTTGTTCTTCTTTTTCCTTTCCTTCGTGAATGTAATGAACCTTGGGATGTATTCCCGTAATTTCATCGTCTTTAATCGAAGTGTTCGTTCTGGAAATTGCTTCCCGTAGTTTGTGTATTTTCTCCCGATGGGAGTAGCCCCCGAGCACTTTTGTCGGATGTGCGACTAGAAATACTTCGAATAGGGCTTCTTACTTCTTTCCTTGTATTCTTCCAGGCTACCGGGGTAGTTGCAGAATCTTCGAGTGGACATGCTACTCCAATAAATCCCCTTGTTGTCGCCGTTGGCACCTATGCTGGTCTTCGTGATAAGGTCCGGGAGGGTGAGCGTCAGCTTAAAGCTCTGCGTGGTATAGCTGATGTGGCGAAGTCCAAGCAGAAACTGGCGGCTGAACGTGAGCAGTTTCTGATGGATGAATTATCGTTGGTTGCGAGGGATTTGCTGTGTAAGTAATACAGCCCCCGTGTCTTCTTTTTGCTTTGTTTCCTTAGCTGATCAAGCATGCTTGCTCTTTAGTTGTCAGACCTGATGACAGGGAAGAAAAGCAGTGGGTGGAAAACCACATAGTTCAGGAGGCTGGTAGCTCAAATCCTCATGCGAGTAACTTCTGGTCTGATCGCAGTCGAAGATTTGTGATGGCCACCCTGAAGTTCCGTGTTCTGCAAGCGAGAATTCTCGTGAGTTCTTTTCACGAGGTCCTGATCGCGATGAACGTTGCTTTCTACCCACTCGAAAGGGGTCCCGAAGACTGGAGCTATCTTCTTAGGTTGTTTGGACGTGAGGGAGAGGTTCGCGCGTGTGTGCGCAATCAAATGACATGCGGCACGGTTGTAGCTCTATCCTTTGTCCGAATATGGTATCCTGAAGTAGATTTTAACTCCGTAGCCAGGCTCCCAGATGATCCAATCGATGATATTTCCCCCTTCTATGATGTTGTTCGTCCCGCAGCGGAGAAAATCATCCGATTGTCCTCTCAGGAGGTAGATAGAGTTTTGGCGACTGAGAATGCTCAGCGCTTTGATTGATTGTCGGATGTGCATATCCTGTAACCTTGTATAGTTTGTAAAAACTGTTGTAAGGTGTATAACCTTGTATGTATGCTTTTTTCCTGTAATGCTTAGTTGTAGGTGTAGCCCCCGTGTGTTTATGGGGTGTGTTCCTGTAACTTTTGAGCGTGTAAAAATAGGAAGTTGCGAGTGAATATGATGGAGAAACCATGTTTTTATTGCGATGACTGAGAAGCCATGTATTCGAGCTACAAGAGTGGCTAGCATAGCCTTATTTGTTGTGAGAACAAGTAAACCTAGGGATAAAATTTGCGGAGGTGTGCAATATTCCAATGATTGGAATAGATTCCTCCGGTCGATGGATTCTTCAACCTGTAGGCTCCGCCTGGGATGACTTCATGTATGATGAAGGGTCCTTCCCAGGGTGGTTCGAGCTTGTGTCCTTCCTTATGCTTGAGTCGCAGCACTAGATCTCCAACCGCGAATGCTCTGTGGCGTATGCGGCGACTATGATAGTTTTGCAGGGATTGCTGATATACTGCGGATCTGGCGAGTGCGATGTCCCGCATTTCGTCGAGTGCATCCATATCTTCCGCGAGTGCCCTATTAGAGGTTTCTTCGCTGTAGGCCACAACTCGTGGGGCGCTGAATCGACCGTCCTCGGGGAGGACTACTTCTGCCCCGTATACCATGAAAAATGGCGTGTATTTTGTAGATCGGTCAGGAGTTGTGCGGAGGCTCCATAGTACGGAGGGTAGTTCATCTGCCCAATGTCCTGCGGCGGGGTGTAGACGATCGAGTAGGCGTTTCTTGATGCCAGCCGAAACTAAGCCGTTGGATCTCTCGACTTGTCCGTTTGTTTGCGGGTGGGCAACTGAAGCAAACTTGAAGTTGATGCCCTTTTCCTCGCAGAACTGTTGCGTTTCCTTTGCTGTGAAATTTGTACCATTGTCTCTAATGATGTCGTGTGGCACACCAAATCTGCATACAATGGAGTTGAGGAACTTGACGGCGCATTGGGCACTAGCCGAAGTTACTGGCGTGGCCTCGATCCATTTGGTGAATTTGTCGACTGCGACCAGCAAGTGTGTATATCCTCCAGGGGTGGACTTGCGTAGTGGTCCGACCATGTCTAGCCCCCATTGTGCAAAGGGCTAGGCAATGGGTATCATGTGCAATTCCGTAGCAGGTGCATGTGGTCTTGGTGAGAATCGCTGACAGACATCGCATCGTTCGACCAGGTTCTTTGCATCGGTAGCTGCTGTCAGCCAGTAGAATTCTGCTCGGAAGGCCTTCCCCATTATTGTTTTCCAGCTAGCATGATGTCCGCGGTCTCCTTGGTGGATGTCATGGATCAATTCTTTGCCATCTTCGGGTGCTGTCGGGGGGTTACCCCCGAGTAGGGTAAAGGCAAGTGGTGAAGGCAACAATCAGAAGAGAAGTTTGGTCGAGTAGCCGTCTACCCGGTACTTGCTACCCGGTCGACTGCTACTAGGTCTCACAAAAAGATGACCAGAAGGAGATATCAAGCAAGTTATATTTGTTCGAGTAGAAGAGTTGGCCCGAGTAAAACTGGCGGGAACCTACTCGGGCCAGAAGTCAAAGGAGCTGTTCTGACACAGGATCCCGCGTATCCCGGGTCCGTACTTGGCACTGTTCACAGCACTGTTCATCTGGGGACGGCGTGCCTGGCAGCGACAGTCTGTCAGCAGGGCGTCGCAGGATAGGGGGACCTACTCTGTGTTCGCACAGTGATAACAGACTGGTTACTTGGTTTTGCCCAACGACTTTCTGCATCAGGACAAGCTTAGAAGCCAAAGCTGTCAGCGGGAACTCGGAAGAAGGACGATGTGCACACAATGTCGACACTTGTTATATTTGGATGTATCCGGCAGGGCACCGGGTATATAAGGTGCCCAGCCGCCTCCTGCGCGAGGCACGATGCTTCACACGTTCACAAGGGACACTTCACACGTAGAAATTCTTGACCTAATCCTACTCGGAGAGTGAAGAGTGGCTACTCGGTAGCAAGAACATTTGTACTGTGGCTACTCGGTGGGACACCAGAATACATAGAGAAAGGCAGGACTAGGGGTTTTACCTCCTCACGAGGGCCCTGAACCTGGGTAGATCGTGTTGTTTGCAGTGTTTGATCTTCACCTCACGTGGCTACGCGTCGCGTGATCCCTCCCCGAGCACCTCCAGCGTCCTTCGTCCCCACATCTTTAGCCATCCTATGGCATCAGCCGTGACACCACCACGACAGTTGGCGCCCACCGTGGGGAAACCAGCGGCGCTGGCTGGAGTTTCTGTTCGGACGGGATCTTCTTCAGCGGAGCGCGTAGTCTGTGGCCTTGTCCACAGATTCGGCTCCTTCGACTTCGTCACCGACAACGCAGGCGACTTCTGCGGCAAGGCCATGCCGGAGGGCGGCACGGTGATATCCTTCGGTGCGCACCTCGTCTACGTCGCCACCGTCATCGACCGCGACTACCCCGAGCTGGTGCATGACGCGGAGGATCCTCCTGCCGTGATCACTGCTCGCGGAAGGCCTGCGCGCCGTTCTGCTGACCGCGCTGAGGTGATGGTGACCGGCTTGGCGGCAAACACCGGCGCAGCTGCTGCTGGCGCCGCGGTCGTCGTCGAGGATCTTGCTGGCTCGAGCGCTGGTGGCAGGACCCACAGGCCTTATGAGAAGGACTGCAACCTCCCTCCCTCCACCACTCCGACCATTCCCGCGTCGGCTGGGCGGAATGGCATGTCGCCTCCCACTGACCTCGAGCTCTTGACCATGAAGGAGCAGCTCGATAGGCAGCGCCAGGAGTTGCTCGCCGAGCAGGCGGAGTTGGAGAAGGTTAGGCTTGAGTTGAGTCTAGATCAGCTTGAGTACAACAAGGCTCACGGCTTCACGCCAGTCACTAGGAGAGCTAGCAGGGTAGGCGCCACGCGGCGTAACCTTGGTGCCGAGATGGCAACGGTTGTAGAGCCTCCCGCGCAGTCCGCCACCGCAAACACCTTCACCAGACCCCGATATAGCACCCCCGCCAAGACACTTAGAGCTGCTGAGGCTGTAGCCGCCGAGTTGCCGCATCTCGACGGCGACGCGCGCGCTAGGCAGCAAGAGAGGCTCAACGAGTTGGTGTTAGAGGCTGCTAGGCAGAATGAGGAGTTCTGGAAAGCCAACCCGGGTGCTGGAGCTTCGCAGGTGGTGCACTCGCACGCGGCTAGATCTAACGATCAGGCCTCATCTCCGCACCCCAGCCGCGAGAAGAGCCGCAGCGGACGTTCCGCCAGAGATAGGCAAATGCAGGTGTACGACCCGGCTGCCGCCGCGAAACAGCTCGCTGTGCCGCAGCAGCCCGGTCAGGAACACAACGCTGCAAGAGCAGGCTCCCAAGCCCATCAAGCTCAAAGCCAGGCCCGAGGTGGAGCGCGCCCAGGTCCTTCTCAGCGTCCCGCTGCTCAGCCTACTCGGCAGAGGCAGCAGCCGCGCGCAGTGGCGCCAGTCGCCAACCCGGTGGAACAACCTGCAGCTGTGCAGGTGGACAGATATGATGACGGCTACTCGGCCATGGAGATGGCTGGCTATGATATTCTGGACCGTGTTGGCGAGCGCGTGTTGGCGCCTGGAGATGCGAGGCATCAGCTGGACCGGATCAACTTGTCAGCTCGGCTGGAGAACACGGGTCCTCCTGGCCCCGAGTGCTTTGGCCCGCGCATCATGAACGAGCCGTCCGTGAAGAACTTCCAGCTCGCAAGGGGCACCAAGAGCTACAACGGCAGCACCAAGCCGGAAGATTGGCTCAATGACTATGTCACCGCGGTTCATATCGCGAACGGCAACAGGAGATGGGCGGTGCGCTATGTCCCGCAGATGCTAGAGGGTCCAGCTCGCACTTGGCTCAACAACTTGCCCAAGAACAACATCAATTGCTGGCTGGACTTCTCGGACGCCTTCATCAGCAACTTCACAAGCACATACAAGAGGCCGAATAGGCCGCAGCAGCTGTCCGCCTGCAGGCAGCGGGAAGATGAGACGGACCGCGAGTACCTTACTCGGTGGAGCACATTGAGGAACACCTGTGAAGGTGTGAATGAAGCCCAGGCCATTACTTGGTTTGCGCAGGGTTGCAGACATATGGCAGTATGCTGTGGCAGAGGTTGCAGAGGGAGATGCCAAACACTCTGGCGGAGACCATCAAGATTGCGGATCAGTACGCACTCGGTGATCCTACTCAGCCCCTGATGGACTCCTCTGAGCCGAGAAGAAACTTCAGCAACAGCAAGCGCAACGAGTTCTGCAACAAGCGCAGGGGTGACCGAATAGATACTCGGTATGACCCTGAAGAGGTGAATGCAGTGGCTGTTGGAGCTGGGGGTAGCCAAAGGCAAAAACCTGCTGGAGCCTACGGGCAGAACCAGAACCAGGGCCAGGGCAACAAGAAACCATTCCGTGCTCCTCAGTCGGGTAGCGGCAACTCCGAGCAGCCGAGGAAGTTCGTCTTTGTCGACATGAAGGATGGCCCATGCAGTTTTCACACTCACCACCCTTCAAGGCCTGCTAACCACACTACTCGGCAGTGCGAGTGGTGGGATGTGATCAAGAATGATGGCTTGCCTCCTCCTCCTCCTCTGCCAGCAGCCAATGCCAATGTGCAGCCTACTCGCGCACCCGCAGCTCGGCCGCCAGTGTTCCCGAGAAGAGAAAATGTGAACCAAGTGGCTTTAGGAGCCAACCATCACTTCAACAATGAGGGCTATCGCAACAACAACAACAACTACAACCGCAACAACAACAGAGGCAACAACAACTACCAAGGCAACAACAACAACGGCAACAATGGAGGCGGAGGCTCCAACCAGCACCAAGAGCACCATGAGAGCTACATGATCTTCACTTCGGAGCCAGTCGACAAGCAATCACAGCACAGGCGTGCCATGGAGGTCAATGCAGTGATTCCCGCTGTCCCTCACTACATGTATTGTGTGACCAGGAGATCAGGTGGTCCCGAGTAGATCATCCCAAGGTGATGCCCAACCCGGGTAGCTACGCCTTGGTGCTGGATCGTACTTTCCTGGGTCCCGAGAAGAATGTGAGGTTCAGCAAGGTGCTAATCGACAACGGCAGCAGCATCAACATCGTGTACAAAGACACACTCGAGAAGCTTGGGCTGGCCGAGAATATGCTGCTGCCCAGCAAGACCACCTTCCATGGTATTGTGCCCGGGATCTCGTGCAACCCGATTGGCCGAGTATGGATAGATGTGCTATTCGGCACCAGGGAGAACTGCCGCACAGAGCGCCTGCAGTTCGAAGTGGTTGATCATCAGAGCCCTTACCATGCTCTACTCGGCAGGCCCGCTCTGAGCAAGTTCATGGCCTCTACTCATGTTGCATGTCTGAAGATGAAGATCCCTGGTCCCAATGGCATAATTACTATCTCTGGTGATTACAAGAAGTCCATGGAGTGTGCCTCTGCTGGTTCCCAGTTGGCGGAGTCGATGGTGATTGCTGCCGAGAAGAAGAAGATGTATGAGGTGGTGGCCATGGCGCAATCCGCGCAAGCTGGCGCGCAGGGCGTGCCAAGTACCCAACACGGGACCGCGTTCCAGGCATCTCAGGAAACCAAGAAGGTCCAGGTCGACCCCGAGTTCCCCGACCGCGTAGCCATCATTGGCTCCGGGTTGGCGGAGAAATAGGAAAGCGAGCTCATCCACTTCCTCCATGAGAATCGGGATGTATTCGCCTGGTCCAATGAAGATTTACCAGGAGTCCCGAGGGAGTTGGTTGAGCACTCATTACATGTGCGTCCTGACGCCAAGCCAGTGAAGCAGGCTATGCGCCGCTTCGGAGATGAGAGAAGGAAGGCCATTGGTGACCAGATCACCAAGCTGCTGATAAGCAATTTCATCATGGAGGTGCTGCATCCGGATTGGCTAGCCAACCCGGTCATGGTCGAGAAGAAGAAGGAGGATCCCAATGTTGCCACTGCATGGCGCATGTGTGTCGACTACACCGACTTGAACAAGGCATGCCCCAAGGATCCCTTCCTGCTACCTCGCATCGATCAGGTGATCGATTCCACTGCTGGTTGTGAACTGCTGTCTTTCATAGATGCCTACTCTGGTTTCCACCATATCGCACTCAATCCTGCTGATCAAATAAAGACTGCTTTCATTACCCCGTACGGGGCTTATTGCTATCGTGTCATGTGTTTTGGCTTGAGGAATGCGGGTGCAACCTATCAGAGATGCATGCAGAAATGCTTGCACGACCAGCTCGGCAAGAATGTGCAGGTGTACGTAGATGACATTGTCATCAAAACGAATAAAACACATACTCTGCTTGCCGACCTGGAGGAAACCTTTGCTAACCTACGCAAGTACAAAATGAAGCTGAATCCGAGTAAATGCACCTTTGGTGTCCCGGCTGGCAAGCTACTCGGCTTCCTGGTGTCTAGTCGGGGCATTGAAGCCAATCCTTCAAAGATAAAAGCTATTGAGAGCATGTCTTTGCCGAGATCCCTGAAAGACGTGCAGAAATTCACTGGATGCTTGGCATCTCTGAGCCACTTTTCTGGGCCGAATGGGCGAGAAGGCTCTGCCTCTATACCAGCTGATGAAGAAAAGTGACAAGTTTGTCTGGACTCCGCAAGCGGATGTGGCATTCAATGAGCTGAAGGAAATGCTGGCTAGCGCTCCCATCTTGGCTAGTCCGCTACCCAAGGAGCCAATGCTGTTGTACATTGCTCCCACTAACCGAGTAGTCTGCGTGGTGATTGTGGTGGAGCGAGAAGAAGAAGGCAAGAGTGTGCAGCGCCCAGTGTACTATCTCAGTGAAGTGCTGTCTAGCTCCAAGCAAAACTACCCGCATTACCAGAAGATGACCTATGGCGTGTACCTGGGCGCCAAGAAGCTAAAGCATTACTTCCAAGAGCATCCTATCACGGTTGTGAGCTCTGCGCCCATCTCAGATATCATGGGCAACAAGGAGGCGAGCGGCAGAGTAGCCAAGTGGGCAATCGAGCTGGCCGCGTATGCACCCGCGTATGCGAGAAGAGAGGCTATCAAATCTCAAATTCTGGCGGAATTTCTGGTGGATTGGGCCGAGGTGCAGTATGAACCTCCTGCTCCAGTTTCTAATTACTGGAAGATGCATTTTGATGGCTCGAAGGTGAAGGAAGGCCTTGGTGCTGGCGTGGTGCTTACGTCACCCAAGCGAGATCAACTCAAGTATGTGCTGCAGATTCATTTCAAGGCGTCCAACAACGTAGCAGAGTACGAGGCAGTGGTGCATGGTTTGCGAGTAGCCAAGGAGGTTGGCGTGCAGCGCATTATATGCTATGGCGATTCAGATCTGGTGGTGCAGCAAGTCTCTGGCACCTGGGATGCTCTAGATGCCAACATGGCATCATATCGCTTCCTGGTACAGTCTATGACTGGGTTCTTTGAAGGCTGCGAGTTCCAGCACATTCACCAAGCAGAGAACGAAGCGGTAGACGAGCTGTCCAAGTTGGGATCTTCTCGGCAATCCATCCCGGCGGGAGTTGCCTTGGAGCACTTGAGGAAGCCATCCATCAAGCCCTCTCCCAACTCGGAATCCATATTTGTTCCTTCTCTGCCAAGTGAGGAATCTGATCCCATGGAGATTGACTGGGAGAATGCTACAGGAAACCCGGGGACTGCCACTCCCTACTCGGGGACTGCCACTCCTTACTCGGGGACTGCCACTCCCTACTCGGGGACTGCCACTCCATACTCGGGGACTGCTGTCCTTAACCCGGGGACTGTGGCATTCATTGAGGAAGTCCTTGCCAATCGATCTGGGCTCCAGAGAAGTGCTCCCAACCCTAAAGAGCAACCAGAGGTGCCTGTCCCAATGGAAGTGGACGAACCAGTGTTTCCCACACGGGAGACACCGAGTTGGGCCATGCCCATATTATCCTTTCTAAGGGACGGTACTCTGCCAGAAGATGAAGTGGTTGCAAGACAGATTCAGAGAAGATCCAAGGGCTACACTATATTCCGAGATGTGCTGCACAAGAGGAGTGCCACCGGCGTGCTGCAACGCTGTGTGGAATCAGAAGAAGGAGAAGAGATTCTGGTAGAGATACACCAAGGAGAATGCGGGCACCACGCCTCTTCTCGGGCATTGATCAAGAAAGCTTTTCAGCATGGCTTCTACTGGCTCACAGCTCTGCAGCAAGCTGAAGATATCGTGAGGAAGTGCAGCGGCTGCCAGATGTTCGCAAGTAAGATTCACATGCCTGCTTCCGAGCTGAAGACAATTCCTATCACATGGCCGTTTTCCGTATGGTGCCTGGATATGGTTGGCCCCTTCAAGCCGGCTAAAGGCAACATGACACACATCCTGGTCATGGTGGACAAGTTCACCAAGTGGATCGAAGTGAAGCCTATTCGGAAGTGCGATGGGGCCACAGCTGTGAAATTCTTGAAGGATGTGATCCTGAGATATGGCTACCCGCACAGCATCATCACCGACAACGGCACAAACTTCGCAGAAGGGGCAATGGTGCGGTTCTGCAGAGATAAGCACATCCGACTAGATGTTGCGTCTGTTGCGCATCCAGCCTCCAATGGACAAGTGGAAAGAGCAAACGGCATGGTACTGGCAGGCATAAAGCCAAGGCTGATTGAGCCACTGCTGAAAACACCTGGGTGTTGGCTAGACGAGTTGCCAGCGGTGTTGTGGAGTCTAAGGACTACCCCTAACCGGTCAACCGGCTACACGTCATTCTTCTTGGTATACGGGGCTGAGGCCGTGTTGCCAATAGACCTAGAGCATGACTCCCCCCGAGTAACCCTCTATACTGAGGTGGAGGCGAGAGAAGCTCGAGAAGACGACGTTGACCTGCTTGAAGAAGCAAGAGAGCTTACCCTGTCACTTTCGGCTATCTACCAGCAAAACATGCGGCGTTATCATAGCCGAAAGGTGAACCCAAGGGTTTTCCGAGAAGGAGACATGGTCCTTAGGCTTGTGCAGCGCACAGCCGGGATGCACAAGTTGTCTCCTCCATGGGAAGGGCCTTTCATTGTGAGCAAAGCGCTGCACAACGATGCATACTATCTTGTAGATGCGCGCTCATCACAGGCGAACAGGGCAGATAAAGCTGGAGAGGAATCTAAGCGTCCCTGGAATGTAGCTCTACTCCGTCGTTTTCATTCGTGAGCAAAGACGTATATGTACCCTCTTATCCGAGTTGAAATTCTATTCTGCAATCTGAAATTGAACTCGGGGACTGCCCTCGTCCAAAATTGCTCTAAGTGCTTCTACTCAGCTTGACCTTTTGCCTATTCGGTTGGTCTACTTCAAAATTCAAAGGTACATTGAGTACTGTGTTTAAACCTACATGCCAACTCTTCGACTTTGCTGCTGTCCGAAACCCGGCTTCATGGCAAGCAAGAGAACAAGCAAAAGGTCCATGAGCACAAGAAAAATTACTAAGGAAAGGAAGAGTGCAGGAACCGAGTAGGGTGCTTTTACTTTTGTTCTCTGTCTTTTCTTTTCGGCTAAGTGGTGGGCTGCGTTACTATGATTGTTTCTAAGCGGCTAAGTATTTGCAGCTCTGCTCTTTAACTCTTGTGACTCGAATACCAAAAAAGCAACAAGTTGCGGGTAGAGCTGAGATGAAAAGAGAGAGTGAATAAGAAATGCAACTCGGGGACTCGCATAATAACGCAACCCGGCATCGAGCCCAGGCTGAACAAATTGATTAAGTTGAAAATAACAAGTGGGAATAAAAATGAGTAGCAACAGCATAAGTAGTCTGATACATTTGCACCCGGCATCCCGGGGATCTGATAAGTGTTTGAGAAATAAGCTGCAGGACAGATTCAGGTCGAGGCGGCGTTCTCAGTGCTAGCCTTAGCTGCCTCATCTTCAGTAGTGGCCTTGGTCGTGTCCGCCTCCGAGCTGGCGTCAACAGTCTTCGCAGCTTCGTCCTCGGCTCCGGCCTTGGTCGCATCCGCTTCCGGGTTGACGGGGACGGTCTTCGCTAGCTCGGCGTCGGGCTCGGTGGCCTGGGCGCGAAGGTTGACGGTGTCGTCGAGGGCAGCTCCTGACGAGGTGCCGAACTCGAGCGCGGAGGTGTCAATCGACATCTTCTCGTTCTCGTCCTCTTCATTGCTATCCGCGACGACCGCGGCCTTCCCCTTCCCAGTCTTGCCACCAGGAGACTCGAAGCAGCTCAGATCCAGCTCCTCTGTGTCCGTCTCTTCGTTGTCGTCCTCCTCCTCGCCTTCGTCCACCTCGGTGTCAGGCTCAGTGAGGCCGTCGACGAAGGTCCCAGTGTCAGCATACTGAGCGACCTCGTGAGCGACCATCTGTTGGATAGCCACGCAGTCGGGGTTCTTCTCCCACTTGGAGTCCTGGCGCATCTCGCGGACAATCTGAAGGTTAAGATTTTCATACCAGCTGGTGATAAATAGAAGCATCATGTCCGCGCCGGCCCGAGCTCCCGATGCGCGCCACTTCTTCAGCTCGGCTTTCACGAGCTGCAACTTCAAGGCAAGTCCGGAGATTGTTGTCGGCGCAGAGTCATCAGGCCAGAAAAGGCTGTGGATCTGGAAGGCGACGCGCACCAGCTCGGTGCCCACGCCCGCCAGCCGCGGAACCTGCCCTTGCATAATCAGGATGCTCTCCTCGATTTCTGCTCTGGTGTCCAGAGGCTCGCCCTTCTCAGCGCGAGCTGCTCGGACCTTTGCCAGGGCAGGCACGCAAGAAGACTCGAAGTCGGGGAAGACTCCTGCAAGAGCTATCGAGAAAATCAGAAACAATAACAGAGTGGAAACGTGAAACGAGAAGCAGAGAAGAAAGGTGCAGCCGAGTAGCAGAGAAGCAGAGAAAAGAGAGCACTTACTGTTCAAGTCGTGGCGCAGCCCTTGCAGCTGGTTCTTCCACGTCTCCTCGTTGGCTAGGTGCCTCTCCTCAACCAGGCGGAGCCCGTTTAGCTGAGTAAAGAGATCAGCATTGCTCTTCTTCAGCACCTCGCACTCCTGTTCGAGGGTTCTCTCCCTGGCCTTGGCTGTTGCTTCGTTCTTCTTCTTCTCCGTAAGCAGCTCCTTCTTCTCGGCTGCTAAGTCTAGGGCATCCTGAAGTGCAGTGCGCAGCTGGAGTTGGAGCTTCTCCATCTCGGTAGCGTGTTCTTTCTGCAGCGCGACAGATTGGCTTGATAATTGATGCTGCACCTCAGCAGGCTTGAGACAGTCTTGATGTTCCTCAGCAAACTTCTTATGATCTTCTGAAAAGAGCAAAGCGCGGTCAGCAGAGTAGCGAAGAAAGAAACACAAAGACAAGCCGAAAAGACGGCAACGTACCTTCCAGTCTTTTGATGGTGGCTTGGCCATTCTCAATGAAGGCACGGCAGTTCTCATGCTCGTCGGACAGGGCCTTCAACTTCCCTGAAGAGTAAAATTGGTTGGCGCAAAAAGCAGAAGCGGGCGTAAACACCAAACGCAAGAACCGCGTAGCTAAAAGCGTACCTTCAACTTCAGAAAGCCTCAGGGTGCTATTCATCACTTCTTTATCAGCCTCCTCGGCGGCTATCTTCTCTTTTTCCAAGGCGGCAATGCGTCTCCTAGCAACGGCATGGTTCCAGAGTAGCCGACGATGCAAGTCGGTCCGCTTCAGTACGCTATTCTGAGAAGCAAAAGAAACAAGAATCAGACAAGGTAGTAGAGATTCGGCCCGAGAAGGCGGCTACTCGAGAAAGTATCCTCCTACTCGGCCAGAATCTCGGGGACTGGGTGATGGATAAGGAAGAAAAGAAGAGTAGAAGAAAAAAGAAGCGCAACTCGGAGAGGATAAATAGAAGCTTACCGCATAAGACTGCTCAAGGTCCTCTGCATTCTTGCGGTGGACAAACATCTTGGCGGCAAGTGTAGCAGAGTTGGATGAGATAGTCATGGGTTTGTAACCCAGGTCTACCTTGTTCCAGTCAACACGCATATGGTCTATGTCGCCCAAATCCGTGCCGTTCCAGTTCGAGTTGCCAAGGACCTTGCTGTCCCACTTGGCATCAATGAAGCCAACCAGATCGAGCACTTGCTCAAGGCCTTGGGACGTCACCGTCTTGTCCTGAACCTCACGCGAAGAAATGGATAGGGATTTGTCCTGATTGGGGGCCGGGGGCCTGGAGTCCACTGCCACGGCCTTCTTCCCTTTCTGAAGAGCAAGCCTCTGCTCCGCGGGCGTGAAGCCAACCTTGTGCTGCTGGCTGACCTTCACCATATAAGGCGGGTAGCTGGGCGAATCAGAGACGCCGGATGCAGCAGCGGCGACAACAGCTGCGCCGGGATCGCGGATAGCCAGCTGACCGGATGGGGCAGTTGATGTTGGCGGCGGCATGTCGGCTGCCCGCTTCTTCGACATTTCCTTCTTGGCGGCCGGCTTCTCGGTGTTTGGCTTCTCGGTCATCTTCTTCTCGGTAGCTTTCTTGGCCTTCTCCTCGGCGGCCTTCTTCTCTGCGGCTTCCTGGGCGCTCTTCCTCGTAACCGGTTTGGCCGGAGAGCTGGTTGCAGTCTTGGTTTTCTGCACCAAGGAGGAGTCTGGTGCAGTGGGCGGCGCCAGTGGTGCGCTACTCGGCGTGGCGTCTGGCTGAGCGCTACCCTGCGCGGCGCCTGGTTGCGCGTCGCTCAGAGGGTATTGCTCCGCCTCGTCGACTACTTCTACCCGCTGCTCGGCAGCGGGATCTGGCTGTGAGGCATCTGTTGCTTCTGTCCGCGCCTGGGCCGTGGGGTCTTCCTGTTCAGCAGCCCCTGTGGCTGGCTGCTCTTGTTCTTCTTCCTGCCGCTCAGCGGCGACGTCGTGGTGCATCTCTTGATCTTGATCTTGGTTCTCCTCGGCTGTGTTGGCCGGAGGAGAAGGAGGCCTATCTTGGTGAGCAGCATCATGCGCTTCTTGATCCGCGCGGGACTGCTGCTCCAGCTCGACATTCTGGGCATCCATGTCCATGTGTCCATGTGCGTTGGCGGCTTCGTTCTCGTCGCCGTCGAGGTCGATGAGCTTATCAACGTCGATGGCGGCCTGCTTCTTGGTCTCAGTGGGCGCACGAGCGGCGTCCGCATCCAGGGGGGCTCTGAAGGGAAAATTGCGTTCAGAAATTAGAAGAGGGCAGAGGAAACGGAGAGGAAACAGCAAAGTGAAAGGATTGGGAAGCAACCGAAAAGAACGAAGTGAACCCAAGTGTGCAATCGAGAAGGACCTTACCCTTTGCGGGTAGGGATCGCTGGTCGTTTCTTCTTCACGACCTTCTTGGTCGTCTTCTCGGTCGGCTTCTTCTTCTTGGCGGGGGGCTCTTGGGCACCGCTACCCGCGCGCTTGCGGGTAACAGGAGCAGCAACTGCAAGGGGATCGACGACTAGGGCTGCCTCGTCCTCGCCCTCATCCTCGCCGTCATCCTCAGCACCAGCACCATCTGAGAAATTGAAAGGAAGAAAGGCAATTCAGAAGAAGGAAGCAATTAGTTCGTGCTGCTCGCGATCAGACGGGATAAAATCAGTTACCTTCATCTTCGTCCTCGGACCAGTTGCGAAGAGATGCGTCGACGTGATGCTTACTCGTCTGGGCGGCTTCAGGAGGATCGAGCTTGTCCGCGGTCTCGAAGGAGACCTCATCATCTTCTTCTCGGTCATCTGACCAGTTGCCCTCGAAGCGCTCACTGCTCTCAGCGAGTTGACGATCAAGGACCTGAAGAATAGAGAAACATCGCAAAGTGAGCCGAGTAGCATGAAGGCACTCTATCCGACTAGGCGTGCAAACACCAAGCACATCAAGCCTAAACGGTTCGCCTAAGTGTCCTACTCGGCAAGGCGTGCAAACATCAAGCACATTAAGCCTAAATGTCTTTCCTAAGTGTCCTACTCGGCAAGGCGTGCAAGCATCAAGCACATTAGGCCTAAATGTTTCTCCTAAGTGTGCTACCCGACAAGGCGTGCAAACAACAAGCATACTAAGCCTGAGCAGTTCCGCTAAGCGCCCTACTCAGCGCAGAGTGCGAATGCTAGTCGCATCAAGGAGAGGAAGCTATCTACTCGGATTGCATATACAAGAAGCAGAGTAAGAAGAACGTACCCGTGGAATCGGCTTCGTGCGGCTGTATGGGATGAACCCATATTGCCAGTTGTCTCGAAGGCCGGTGGTGAGGATGGACCGAGCGTAGGCGGCGACATCCGCGTTGCTGAGCTCGAAGGTTGTCGTCCGAGTACAGTCGCGGGGGCCGCCCATGTAGCACATGGGGTGGGAGCGTCGTTGCAGAGGCAGCACTCGGTTGCGGATCCAGCAGGCGACTGGATCGTCGCTCTTGAGTCCTTCTCCGATCAGATACGCGAGCCGCTCCTCCATCTGCATCAGATTCCTGCTGTTGGAGGGCTTGCTCTTCCAATTCTGCCCGGTAGGAACTCGGTTGCTCCAAGGGGGCAGATTGATGCGGTCTTCGATCCTGGCTTCCTTCGTGGCGGGGATGTTCTTCACATACAAGAACGATTTCTGCCATTTGCGGACAGAATCCAGGCCCTTGATGCGAGGATGATTGGTGCCCGGGCGCTGCACCATCATGGCGATGCCGGTCTCGGTTACCCGACTGCTGGTGTCCGCGCCATCCTTCTTGCCCTGGCTCTGTTGGCGGAAGAAGAAGTACTTCGACCACGACTCCGTCGTGGGGCGAACGCCGAGGAAAGCTTCGCACACCACGGCGTGGTAGGAGAGGAAGACGACTGCGTTGGGTGGAAGATGGTGCATCTGCAGACCGTAGTGGTCCAGGAAGGAACGGAGGAAATTGGATGCGGGAAGGCCGAATCCCCGCGCGAAGTGCGCGAGGAAGACGACGTGCTCCCCGTCCTCTGGAGCTGGAACGATCTCGCCGTTGGACGGCCGGCAGCGAACACCGGGAGGAACCCTCCGGGTGTTCACGAGCCACTGGCAGTCCTCCGCGGTGACGTCGGAGCCCGCCCAGCCGGCGCGAGCACTGTCACCGCGAGCCATGGCAGCGAGTAGGAAGACTGGAGAAATTTGGAAGAAATTGGTGGAGTGGACAAGCCCGCGGCGGCGCAAGGAGTTGCGCGGCGGCGGAGAGCTCTGAGACGGCGGAGAGTTGAGGAGACAGAAGGGGAAAATGAAGCGGAAGGAGAAGAGGAAGTTACCGTGGGGGTATTTATACCGCACCACAGATTACCGTTACGATTGGGAGTAGTGGGATCAATCGTGGCAATAAATCGTGCGGCGTGGGGTCTGTGGCCGGTTAGAAACGCACACAGCGCGGAACGCGCGCGTAACGGCCGCATTAGATCCCACGACGAGATCGTGGGCGATTACTGCGCATGATGGGACATTACGAGCCAGTGGGCCCACTCCGTGAAAACTGGGCGCGTGGCCTGTCAGGTCCTGGGCAGCGAGGCGTCGCGGTCCTGGATGCGTGACACGTGCCCAGTTGCAGCACGGAAAGTCGGATTGTGCTCTGCGCTGCAGAGATTCGATTGAAGAAATTCCCTAAGTCTTTTTACTCGGTTACAGAGAAGGAGGCTAGCTTTATTCGGAAGAGAGGAAACTCAAGGTACTCTTCAAAGTGCTACTCGGAGGTTTTACTCGGCATATTGAGGTTCAAGGGCAAGGTTGCCAAGCTTGGTTTTAAGCTGGCAGGGCCCAGTGAACGAGTTCGCAGGGCTCTACCAGCTTCGGGGACTGCTGTCGGGGGGTTACCCCCGAGTAGGGTAAAGGCAAGTGGTAAAGGCAACAACCAGAAGAGAAGTTTGGTCGAGTAGCCGTCTACCCGGTACTTGCTACCCGGTCGACTGCTACTAGGTCTCACAAAAAGATGACCAGAAGGAGATATCAAGCAAGTTATATTTGTTCGAGTAGAAGAGTTGGCCCGAGTAAAACTGGCGGGAACCTACTTGGGCCAGAAGTCAAAGGAGCCGTTCTGACACAGGATCCCGCGTATCCCGGGTCCGTACTTGACACTGTTCACAGCACTGTTCATCTGGGGACGGCGTGCCTGGCAGCGACAGTCTGTCAGCAGGGCGTCGCAGGATAGGGGGGACCTACTCTGTGTTCGCACAGTGATAACAGACTGGTTACTTGGTTTTGCCCAACGACTTTCTGCATCAGGACAAGCTTAGAAGCCAAAGCTGTCAGCGGGAACTCGGAAGAAGGACGATGTGCACACAATGTCGACACTTGTTATATTTGGCTGTATCCGGCAGGGCACCGGGTATATAAGGTGCCCAGCCGCCTCCTGCGCGAGGCACGATGCTTCACACGTTCACAAGGGACACTTCACACGTAGAAATTCTTGACCTAATCCTACTCGGAGAGTGAAGAGTGGCTACTCGGTAGCAAGAACATTTGTACTGTGGCTACTCGGTGGGACACCAGAATACATAGAGAAAGGCAGGACTAGGGGTTTTACCTCCTCACGAGGGCCCTGAACCTGGGTAGATCGTGTTGTTTGCAGTGTTTGATCTTCACCTCACGTGGCTACGCGTCGCGTGATCCCTCCCCGAGCACCTCCAGCATCCTTCGTCCCCACATCTTTAGCCATCCTATGGCATCTGCCGTGACACCACCACGACAGGTGCGATGCAGCGCTGAAGTATTCCCGAGATGCTTTGCTTGTATAATTCCCCATTGACTACCCGAAAGGATTTGCTGCGTCTGATTATTTGTCGAGCCTCGCGCGGGTCAGCCGGGAGCTGTCTGTTGGTCAGGTAGTCGAGATATTTCTGCGTCCAGACTGGCTCGACCAGAAAAACCTGTCGTGATATGTTATGAATGAGCTCGATAAGGGCGACTTGCGGGCTGACCTCTGTTTCTGGCACTGCTATTGCTTCTGCAGCTTTCTTGATTTTGACCGATCGCTTGATCATCCGTTCGAAATATATTCCTGGTGGTATGGGTGTATTCGTGGAACCCATGTTTGCCAGTCGATCTGCTTCTTCGTTGCTGGATCTTGCGATGTGCTTTAGCTCGCATCCTTTGAAGCTTCCTTCGAGTAGATTGTACATGTCGCGGTACGCGATCATGTTTTCGGCGATTGCGTCACACTCTTTCATCGTTTGTTGCACAATGAGATTGGAGTCGCCGTAGATCATTAAGCGAGTAGCTCCACAGGCGATTGCCATCTTCATTCCGTGCAACAAGGCTTCGTATTCTGCGTTGTTGTTTGATGTCGGATCATCTGGTGGAAAGTCCAATCGTAGGACGTATTGCAGCTTGTCTCCCTGAGGGGATATAAGAACAATTCCAGCTCCTGCTCCTTCGTTTCTCTTGGACCCGTCAAAGTACATTATCCAATTGCTCGTGTACTCGGGTGGTCCTGGCGTTTGCAGTTCTGTCCATTCGCTTAGGAATTCAACAAGTACCTGGGATTTGATTGCGCTGCGTCCTACGTAAGTGATGTCCCAAGCGCCCAACTCGATGTTCCATTTTGCTATTCTTCCGGATGCCATAGGGTTGTTCATGATTGTCCCGAGTGACGCATCATTAACCACTGTAATGGCATGTTCCTGGAAATAATGTTTGAGCTTGCGGGCTGTAAGAACGACTCCATATGCGAGCTTCTGGTAATGAGGGTAGCGTTGCTTGCATGGTGAGAGCACTTCGCTGATGTAATATATTGGACGTTGCACTCCGTACGCTTTGCCTTCCTCAGGTCGTTCGACCATGATTGCTGTGCTGATGACCTGGTTTGTGGCAGCTAGGTACAAGAAAAGTGGCTCCCCTTCTCGCGGTGTTGTGAGGATGCGCCTACTTTGCAATGACCGCTTCAAATCTGCGAATGCTTGCTTAGCTTCTGATGTCTACTCGAATTTGTCTGTCTTCTTTAACAACTTGTAGAAGGGTAATGCTTGCTCTCCCAATCGTGCGATGAATCTGCTTAGGGCGGCTAATCGCCCTGCGAGCTGTTGGACTCCGCGCAGGTTGGTTGGCTCCTTCATGGTTAAGATGGCTTGTATTTTCTCCGGGTTGGCTTCAATGCCTCTCGCGGATACCAGGTACCCGAGAAGTTTTCCTGCCGGAACGCCAAAGACACATTTGGTCGAATTGAGCTTGATCCTGTACGTGTTGAGGGCGTCGAATGTTTCTCTAATAACTTCAAGGAGTGTGTCCTCAACTCGAGTCTTGATGACAATGTCGTCAACATACACTTGCACGTTCTTGCCAATGAGGTTGGCGAGGCATCTTTGCATGCAGCGCTGATATGTTGCGCATGCGTTCTTCAGCCCGAAGGGCATTGTTGTGTAGCAGTAGACACCGTGAGGTGTGATGAATGCTGTCTTTTCTTCATCCTCCATTTTCATTCGGATCTGATTGTATCCCAAATAGGCGTCCAGGAAGGAGAGGCGTTGGCGGCCTGCTGTAGAATCCACGATCTGGTCGATTCGCGGGAGGGGAAAATTATCCTTGGGGCAATGCTTATTTAACGACGTGTAGTCGATGCACACCCGAAGGATATCCGTGTTCTTTTTGGGGACCAACACCGGGTTTGCTAACCAAGTGGATATCTTGATCTCCCTGATGAATTTCGCAGCTAGCAATCTGTTTACTTCTTCTCCAAGCGCCTTCTGCTTGGGTTCTGAAAATCTTCGCGTGGTCTGTTTGATGGGTTTAGCGTCTGGAAAGACTTCGAGTGAATGCTCGGCAAACTCCCTGGGTATTCCTGGCATATCTGAGGGCTGCCAGGCGAAAATTTCCCAGTACTCACGGAGGAGTTTGACGAGCGCGCTTTCCTATGCTTGCGAGAGGGTTGTGGAAACCATCGCTGTCTTCGCAGAGTCTGTCGGGTGCACTTGATGCTTTCGGGTGTCGCTGTTGGCGCTAAACTCTAGCTCAGGCGCATTTTTCTTCGTGAGGGGCATCACGGAGTGATCTGTGGTTTTTGCCAGCTCTTGAAGTTCTTCGTGCATCCCGAAAGATTTTGCGATTTCGTTGAACTCAATGTCGCATTTGTTGGATTTCTGAAAGTCTCCGTCAATGGTGATTACGCCATGTTCGCCAGGTAATTTGAGCTTCAGGTAGGCGTAGTGAGGTACTGCCATGAATCTGGCGAACGCTGTTCGACCCAAGATGGCGTGGTACTGTGAAGGCCAGTTGACAACTTCGAAGTCGAGGAACTCTCTCCTGTAGTTGCTCTGCGTGCCTAGCACAACTTCTAGGTTGATTGTTCCGAGTGGATGGACTGCCTTGCATGGAACTATCCCATGGAAGGATGTTTCTGATTCCGGGAGGCCGTCCAAGTTCTTGTTCATCCGACGGAGTGTATCTGCGTAGATAATGTTGAGGCCGCTGCCCCCATCCATGAATACACGGGCTAAGTCGTAGTTGCCAATTTGCGCCTGGATGACGAGGGCGGCGTGTCCTGGTCGATAGACTCGTGGTGGGTGATCTTTCATCGAGAACGTGATTGGCTGGTCCGCCATTTTTAGGTACTCGGTCTTTGTTGGCGGTGTCTGCACTGCCATGCATAGTTGCCTTGTGTTAGTCTTTTGAGCTCTGCAAGAGGGGCATACCTTCTGGATCATTGCGAGTTGTCCTGCCGAGTTCGGATACGCGTTGGCTCCGGCGTTCTGCGGTGGTGCGGGTATTGCAGCTAGCGCCATGTTTGGATTTGCGGGTGGAGGTGGTGGTGGTGGCGGCTGGAATCCTTGGTGCCCTCCTACGGGAAGCGGCGGGTAATTTTGAGTGGAGGCAGATCTTTTCCTCGCGAGTGCATCCGAGATGTCATGGAACTTTCGGCAATCCTTAAGCAGGTGTGTTGCCTTAGTTTTGCCCGTGCGCTTATCTGTGAATAGATGTAGCGAGAAGTATGCATCAAGGTCTTCCTCGGGGGATTTTTCTTCAGCCTTTGGTCTCCACCCGCGATTTCCACGGCGACCGGAATCGCGGTTTCGCGTGAATTCCGCGGCGACCAACTCCTCTCTATCCTCATGATCGTAATATTTTCTTCTTTTTCTTCGACCATGACGATCGTCATCGTGTGCGGGTGACGATGCTCTTTCGTTGCGCACCGCATCTTCTCCGTTAGCCCATTTTTCGGCTATGATCATTAGCTCTCCGATAGTCTTGGGTGCAGCCCTGCCTAGCTCCTCTCGAAAAGCAGTTCTTCTGGCGCCTTTTGCGAAGGCTTCGATCGCTACTTCTTCTGAGATAGTTCCCGCGGTATTCCTGAGCGTGGTCCATCGCTGGATGTACTCGCGTGTGGACTCGCCGCTCTTCTTCTTGCATGCTCGTAGTTCTTCGATTGTAGCTGGCCTCTTGTAAGTCGACTGGAAATTTTTGCAGAAATCACGGTGCAAATCATCCCACGATGCGTAGCAAGATTTTGGTCTTCTTTCCAGCCAACTGCGGGCCGCGCCGGTAAGATGCAAATTGAGGTATTGCATAGCTGTGTTCTTGTTCCCACGTTGGCATTTTACTGCCGTGAGGTAGTCGCTTAGCCACTGAGAGGGCTCGAGTGAGCCGTCATACTTCGTCACCTCCGTGCTGAGCTTGAACCTTTTGGGTAGAGGTGCTTCGCGGATGCTGCGAGCGCAACAGAGTGCTCCGCAGGTTTCGTCATCCGAGGAGCCGGACGAAGAGCGCTCGCGATATCGCGAAGCCCTTGCCTTATCCACCCTTTTTTGAGCGAGATCTGATCGCGCGTCGTATTCTGGCCGATCACGGTCGTCATCTTTCCTTGGTTCCTTGCTTCGTTTTCTCGAGCGGCTGCTATGGTGCCGCGAGCTTCTGTCTCTCGGGCTATCTTCACTGCTGCTTCGACTGTCGCCGCGGCGTCTAGCTTCTTTTCCTCGACCGCGGCGTGGTGACTTATCCCTCCTTGGTGAAGAGCTTCTGTGCCTGCGGGGCGTTTCTTTATCTTTCTCTTTCTCCCGTCGCTCCTTCTCCTGCTGCTCCTCGGCCTTCTTGCGATCGTGAGAGGCGAGCCTTGCGGCCGCCAATCTGAGTCCTTTTCGTATTTGCTTGTATTGCTCTGCCCGAGGGTCGCTTTCCGTCGGTTGGTTCATCTGCATGTAGGTTGCCGCGGCTAGAACCGCAGCAGCGGGAGTTTGCGGGTACACATTGCCGTCGTCGTCGACTCGCATGAGAGAAGGAGTGATTGATCTGTTTGTTTCGGGTATGGATTCATCGTTCCTGGATGTGGATGCGTGTCCTTTCCTCATGGGTCGGGTTCCGACCGAGGGTGTTACGGACAGCCCAGCTCGTCTCTGGCTTGATTCGTCCGCCGCTCTTCTTCGGCGGGCCAGATCTACCCGAGCATCTTTGATAATCGTGGCTGCTCTCACTAGGTGATAGTGGTAGGCAACCATGTCTTCGTGTGAGGATCCGGCTGCGGGTGGCTTGCTTGTTCGCATAGCTTCCTTCGCTCGTTTCCAGGATTCCCACGAAACGTCGATTATGTTGCACTTTGTCGCGCTGTGTTCTGTTTCTGAGCCTTGTTCCGATCCTGCCATGCAGACTTGAGCTAGTCGAAGCTCGTGCGTCCTAGGCGTAGGTCGAAGGTTTCCTTGAATTCTTGATGGTTCCTCTGTCGAGAGGGTGTGATAGTCGTTGGCGTTGAAGCGGATGGACTCGCCGCTTTTCTCCAGGTGACGGCGTGAGTCGACAGCTCCAGATTCAGTTTCCGATTCATCCGAGAAGTGGAGGATCCCGTCCCTGTTCATCACGACTTTGAGGCTCCCGAACGTCAGGGTGACGCTCTCCTCCAGATCTTCGAATACCGGGCGCGATTCCGGCGAGTGCGGTGTGACCACGACAGATCCGATCCGTACAGGATTATTCGGAGCCGTAGTTGTCGGTTTCCAATGAGAGTTTGATGTCGATGAAGCCGAAGATGCCGGTGATCCAGCGCCCGCCGTTCCCACAGACGGCGCCAATTGTCGAATCCCTGACTCAACAAATCCCTTTGGTGAACCTATCGGGTTTCGATTAGGAGAACCCATGAGCGCTGGTGGAATCGTCGGCTAGACAGGGGGCGAGATTTACCCAGGTTCGGGGCCCTCGTAGAGGTAAAACCCTTACTCCTGCCTCTTGTCGATCTGTATTGATGATTAGATCGGTTACAAAGGTGGTGCTCGAATCGAGAGTAGGTCTCGAGTTCAAGGCTTTTGGTCGTGTGGTATTGCTTGGTCCTCTCTCGGGGGCTCTCCTGGCCTTATATAGGCGGCCAGGTCTCGAGTTCTACCCGGAGAGGACTCGAACCCTAGCTAGGTCGGTTACATGCTTCCTAGCTTAACCCGCAAGTTTAGTGCGGGTGGGCTTCACGTGGGCCTTCTGGAGTATTCTAAGGGCTCCTCTTCTTGGGCCCTCACCTTGGGCCTGAGAGGGGGTGTCCTTATCCACAGGATCCAGAATCCATATCTTCGTCAAATAGCCTCCATGAACACTTAGTTTTTGAAATTGTGATACCTCTTATGCTTTTATTCATGATGTTTATGTCGCTATGCATGATTATGGCTCTTATGCTCTCTTGATTTGTCGCTCCCAGTCTTTTGCTAGCCTCCACCTGTACTGAGTATAAGATCTACTCGTGCATCCGACTCCCTTAAAACAAAGTTTTTCCCATTGTGCCCACCATACCTACCTACATGTGGTATTTAACTGCCACTCCAAAGTAAATTGCTCATGTGTGACCTTTAAAACTTTCAAAACTACTCCTGCTTTATTTTCCTGTTTTTGCTCATGAGGACGTCAATGGAGAATCTTTATCCCACTTGTTGATTGGATTTCACACCCTAGACTAGTGGCTTCATCCGCTTATCCAAATGATAGAAGAGCTGGCAGCGGGGTGCCCAGCCCCAAATTAATACACACAAAATCTCTTCACTATTTTTGCCCCTTATTTATCAGTCAAAGCATAATTGTGTAAACAAAAGAGAAAGAGGGATGACCTTCTACCCAGATGTGTCCTTCACATGGGAGCCGCTCTTGTGAATCTAGTTGTCTTGTGACGTACTGTATTTTCTGTTTACCATTCGTTGATATTAGCATACATCTCCCAAACTATAGACACTCCTCCACGGTATGTGTTTGTTGGCAGGCACCCGATGATTCGGTTAGCCATGGTTTGTGAAAGATGGATGGGAGGAGTGTCAAACTTTTAATACCTATGTTTAATAAAATAAAAAACTCTAGCACATGAGTAGATCCCTGCTTCCCTATGCGAAGGGCCTTTCTTTTACTTTTATGTTGAGTCTCCATCTTCTAACTTTATGCACAGTTAAGAGAGCATTTTTGCCATTCTGAGTTCTGTGTGCATTTGTCCCATAAACATCAACAATTGCTTCATGATGTGATATTGTTTGTTCATAAATTATTTGCTCTAGTCTTCCTCATGAACTTTGAAGGTGTCCTGGCATTTATGTTTTGCCCCACTCTTAAGGACTAGCGAAATATCACTTTGCCATGCTTTTTCTATATCAGAAACAAACATTTATCTTTCTTTGCATTATTATTCATGATCCTTTATTTGAGATACTCTTCATGATGAAAAGTAATTGCTTTGCTTTATTATTAAAGTTCTATTTATCATGTTTGTGTTAAAAGTTCTATGATCTCAGCTTACATATGCGTTTACATTTTTATGATCAAGTTTATGTTAGTAGCATGTCCCCTCAGAAATTATTGTTTTATCATTTACCTACTCGAGGACGAGTAGGAACTAAGCTTGGGGATGCTTGATACGTCTCCAACGTATCTATAATTTCTGATGCTCCATGATAATATTATGCCAATTGATACATGTTTTCTCCCTTCTTTATGTCATTTTTACACGTTTTCCGGGACTAACCTATTAACAAGATGCCAAGTGCCAGTTCCCTGTTTTCTGCTGTTTTTTATTTCAGAAAAGTGAGAAGTTTTAATGGATTGGCTGGTTTCTATAGAAGATTTATCAAGTATTTTAGTACTCTTGCTGCACCATTAAATGAGTTAACTAAGAAGGGTGTTGATTTTACATGGGTATTGAACAAGATATTGCTTTTGATGAGATAAAGAACAAGTTGATTTTGGCCCCATTGTTAATATTGCCTAATTTCAACAAACAATTCGAAATTGAGTGTGATGCAAGTGGTATTGGTATTGGTGGAGTGCTTATGCAAGAAAACAAACCTTTGCTTATTTTTCTGAGAAATTGCATGGTGCCCAATTAAACTATTTTGTTTATGATAAAGAATTGTATGCACTTGTTAGAGTTCTTGAGATTTGGAAACATTATTTGTGGCCAAAAGAATTTATCATACATTCTGATCATGAAGCATTGAGATTTTAAAGAGCCAATCTAGCCTTAATAAAAGACATGCCAAGTGGGTTGGATTCATTGAATCTTTCCCATACATAATTAAATACAAGAAAGGGAAAGATAATGTTGTTGTTGATGCTCTTTCTAGGAAAAGTATGCTTTTAACTGAATTGGATGTGAAAATTCCTGGTTTGGAGAGTGTGAAAGATTTGTATGCTCAAGATAATGATTTTAAACATCCATATGTGAATTGTACTGATGTGAAACCATGGGATAAATTTCATTTGCATGATGGATATTTTTTTAGAGCTAACAAATTATGTGTGCCCGAGTCGTCCTTGGGTTTGTTATTGTTGCATGAATCACACAGTGGTGGATTGATGGGACACATTAGGAGGGAGAAAACATTGCTGATGTTGGATGATCACTTTTATTGGCCACGAATGAGAAGAGATGTGGAGAGGTTTGTGAGACGTTGCATCAATTGCAACAAGGCTAAGTCTAAACTAAAACCTCATGGATTATATACTCCTCTTCCTGCACCTACTACACCATGGCAAGATATTAGTATGGATTTTGTGTTAGGTTTGCCTAGGACTAAAAGAGGACATTATTCTATATTTGTGGTAGTGGATAGATTTTCTAAGACGTCACACTTTATTGATTGCCACAAGAGCGACGATGCGTCGCATATTGCTAATCTGTTTTTCAGGGACATAGCGAGATTACATGGAGTACTGTCGCACCCTGGCTTCTAAGGGATACTCATCGTACGAACTGGATAGCAGGTGCTTGGATTATGGGGCATAACTGCTCCCACGTCCCAGCTTCCTGGTAGGCCTGCGCTTATGCGCGACAACACAAGCCCTGCTATTCCACCGTCGACGTAAACTATCCATTAGGAGTCATAGGCACTACTGTCGACGTACTTCATATCAAGCACGCACGGTACGTCAACAGCTTTGAACAAAGGATAACACAACATGCCTCTAAGACACAAAAGATGGAAATAAGTTTGCGAATAGCCTTCACTAAGGCAGAGATAGCAAAACACTCATCCAGAGGACACATGTCCCAACATATCATCCATTACATCAGCGGAAGCAATCAAATGGGTCTGAGTACAGACAAATCCAAGGCTTAAGAAGCCGGAGAAAATAACGAAAAACGAAGCCCATCCACGTAGGTCCTGGATCCTGCCCGGGGTCCAGCCAACTACTCGTCCGCAGTGTCGTCAAACTCCACAAAGTAGCCATCCTGGTGATCATCGTAGCCGTAGTCGTACTCTGCGTAAACCACAGCCCCAACGGGGTCAGTACATCCAAGTACTGGCAAGCAAGACTCACACTTCATCAAGGAGTTACTCGTCAACACAAGCAGGGATGCTTGGGATCAACGGAAGAAGATAGGTATTATAAAAGCTGCAGCGGGCTGCTCTAACCAACTACAGAAGATACTAATAGTTCCGGCTAATAGAAAAGATAAGATCGAGGAATTGTAACCAACTGAAAGATAACTTCAACCAAAACCCATCCTGGATCTCGCCCCTTATCCGAAGAAGCAATCCGAGGATAACTCACACCGTTGTAATAAGGTGAATCAAGTTATTGTGTGAATAACCTATTACTAGTCAAGTTATTAGTCATTGGGTGAACATGATTGATCATTATGTTGGAGTTGTCCTGAGTACTTGTTAGCCAGTACTTTCACCAAGTAATCCATAACCGCGGAAAACACGGCTTCTCGAGAAGATTTATCCCTGCAGGGGTGCACCATAGTAACCGTACACGTAAGAATATCCCGCCAGATGGGAATCAAACCCGCCAAGCGAGACACTCAACACAACCAACTGTTCTTCGCATCAAGCCCAAAGCACCGCGTGCTGTGCGTGCGCGGCTAATCGAGCCCCCCGAAGAAAAGGAGGACCCTCATAGCACTGGAAGACCACGCCGTCCTAAATGCCGACTACAAAAGTTCCACCCTGGCCTCGGGTTCGTACCTGCATATGATGCAGCAAATGGAAAGCCCGAACTAGTACGGCGATTTGGACGAGATGCGAATCGAGTCAAGTTGAGGGGGGCGCCCATACTCGCTTCCCACATGCGGGTAGTGCGCTCATCATGGATCAGTAGACAAGACCCTTTTCCTATTAGGGTCGACACTAGCAGGCCTCAAAACCACAAAGGGCCTCCTGCCGGTGCCTTATCATCAAGTTATTATTAATAGCAGCATTGACAGGATTGATTGATTAACATTCGAGCCCCCCGGAACGGTAATAGATAATAATAGCACGATAATAAAAGAAGTAACCGACAACAGGCTCGAGCAAAAGCAACCCTAAGCATGCTAGATAAGAACAGGCACAAACAAAGGCTGTGGGTATGGAGGTGAGGCAATATCATTGGTTCAGGGAATCATGTGATGGGTTCGGAGAATAGCAACGATACATAGGGCTAGCAATAGTAGACAAAAGGATAGTATCGACAACAAGTGTGGAAGAGAACTCGATGATTCATGTGAGTGATAACTTGCCTGGAAGCTCAGCAGCCGGGTACTGGGCTAGGTCCTGGGTAGTGGTGTCGTAAGGCTCGTCGGTACCAACGTCGTCGTCTAAGCGAGAAGAAGCAAAAACAACAACGAAGGAAGACGGCAATCAATACATGGCATATGTGCACAAACATTGGGATGATGCATGTCATGTTTAATAGATGCACCAAAATAAACTAGTGGATATGATACACAAGTTTAAATGGATTCCATATGCAAAGATTGCATATGGCAAACCCATGCCTTAGAGTTGAATTAATTGTTCTAACACTAAGCATCAGGTGTTGGTGAGTTAGCATGATGCATGCATGATGAATAACAAGAAGATAACAATTTAAATGCAATTGGAATGATAGTTAACCATTTTTAGAAAACATTAATCAAGTTTGGAAATTATTGTTACTTAATGGTGTTAAACAAGTAGTGGTTGTTTTCATCAAATTAAAGGGTGCAAAACAAATAACAAAGTTGATATTTGAAAAGGTTATCAAATTTTAGTTGGATTACATGTTTCACATTTTGAAATTGGACTTTGGATTATTTAATTATGAATTAAACAATATTAAACAATTTTTAATTGCATTAATCAAGATTTAAATTGTTTAGGCAATTTAAATTATTCAAACCAGAAAACAAAATTTATATTTGGAAAGTACATGAAAAGTTGATTGGAAAACATATTTAGTTGGTGGAATTTGGAATTTTTATGAACAAGTTATGAATTTTGCAAGTTTAAGTGAATTTGACAAGTTTTCAAATTTTGCACCAATTTAAAATATTCAAAACAGTAAACAAATTTTATATTTGGATAGATCATTTAATTTGGTATTGAAAACATATTAAAAATGTTGGATTTGGAGTTAAAATGAATTTATTATGCCATTTACAAGAAATAGTGCAAATCTGCCATTTTTTAATGAACCAAGGACTTAGAATTAATTTTCCAGTGACATAGAATAAGTACCAGGGGCCTAATGGTGATTACTGAGAAGTTGGAGTATCAAAACAATGCAAAACAAAAATGTTTGTAATTGTGCAGGGGGTGGGATTTGACCCCTGCACCTCCTGCTTGCGCCAAGGGGTGTGGAACCAGTGGGATGATCTGTGGCTTGTGACATGGAAGGGGATCTGTGGGGGTTATGGTTCAGGGAACGGCTACTGAACAATTCTGAATAATAAGCAGTAAAAAGGGGTGGGCTGGGAATCGAACTCGAGACCTGCGGGTTCTGCTGCGCGCGCTCCAACCAGAAGGGCTGCTGCGTTCGTTTGATTGGATGAGGGTGCGGGTTGGTTTTGAGCCTGGCAAACGCTGCTATCTGAAACCTGCAGCGCACGAACATACAGCAGCGTTGGTTTCAGTTACGAACAGAGCACGAACAGGAGCAGTATGGCGATCTTTCGTGGAAGAAAACGGTGACCAATCCGCAGGGAAAAGAGAGGGGATGAGCGAGAATGGAGAGGTGGGCTCACCCTCTTCGCAGGGGCGTGCTCGGCGCGGCCGATGGGTGGCGGAGGCGGCGGCGCCGTGCGCCGGCGGCCGGTGGCCGTGGCACCAGCAGCCGAGGACGATCTCCTCGAGGCGGCGGCGGCTGGGGGAGATAGGAGGGAGAGAGGAGCGTCTAGGGTTAGGGTTTAGATGCTGGAGGGGAGAGGAGAAGATATAGGAGGGGGGATGACCATCGAGTGGTTCAGGAGGAGGGGCAGGTCGCTGTCCTCCATGGACGTCAGCACCTGTACGGAGGTAGAAGAGAAGGTATCGGGCCAACACAGGTGGGCTGGGCTGCAGATAGGTTAGTTGCTGCCTTTTGCTTTGCTTTTTATTTTTTTTCTCTTATGTTTTTTTTGTAGCTTTAGCTTTAGGAAGAAAAACATGGCTTTTTGTTTATAGAAAATTCTGGAAAAATTTGGATAACTTCCCTAGGTTAGTAGCAATCATTTGGTGGCTTTGGTTTCCAAAAAGTTGAATGTTTGCTTGCTGTTTTAAAATGAACCAATTCAATTGAAAATTGCAATATTAGTTATTATTGGAAAAACAAGGCAAAATCAATAGGGTTTCCCCTAGAGTTTTAAAAGTGATTCAAAGAATTCCAATAGTGGTGAACTTTATGGATTCAAGAATGAGAAGGTTTGAGAAATGGTTTGAGTTTGGAAAATGATTTGGAAATAAGTGTTTAATTGAATAGTTGATTTAAGCAACAATTTGATAGATGAATTATAAAGGAATTAGTTGGAAGCAATTGATGTTTTGATTTGCAAATCTTTATTTGAAAGAAAGTAACAGACAAGTGTGAAAACAGAAGTTGATTGAGTTGGCCTTTTGTTATGAAAACAATGCAAACAGAAATAAATATGGGGATGATGACATGATGCATTGCTTTAAATAAAACAAGAAGTAAAACAACTAGGGGTTTTCATACTTGGATGTTACAAGTACCCAAGACTTTTGTTTCTAATAGTGATGTGAAGTTCATCAGCTATTTCTGGAAGACACTATGGGGGAAGCTAGGGACAAAGCTGTTGTTTTCTACTACTTGTCACCCCCAAACTGGTGGACAAACGGAGGTGGTGAATCACACATTATCCACATTGTTGCGAGCCATGATTAAAAAAGTACCCGTGGGAGTGGGAGGAGTGTTTACCACATGTTGAGTTTGCATACAACATGGTTGTACATTCTACTACCCAGCTATGCCCGTTTGAGGTGGTGTATGGTTTCAAGCCAATAACACCATTTGATTTGCTGCCACTTCCTATACAACAGAGAGTTAATATGGAGGCTTCAAAATGTGTTGATTATGTGAGGAAGATCCATGAGAAGACCAAGGAAGAAATTGAGAAAACAGGAAGACATGTTGCTGAGACAGTTAACAAGAATAGAAAGGAAGTACTATTTCGGCCAGGTGATTTGGTGTGGGTGTATTTTCGTAAGGATAGATTTCCCACATTGTGCAAGTCCAAGTTGATGTCACGAGGTGCTTGTCCATATAGAGTGCTTCAGAAGATTAATGATAATGCCTACAAGATTGATCTTCCTAGTGACTAGTTTGGTGTGAGTAATTCTTTCAATGTTGCTGATCTATCACCATACCATGGAGAGGACCTTGATGCGTCGAGGTCGACGCCTTTTCAAGGGGGGGAGGATGATGAGGACATCCCTAGTACATCTACTATTTCTCCCATTGATGATGATGTTGTTGTTCAAGAGAAACATGATGAAGTGAGGATTGGACCAATGAGTAGATCAAGAACCAAACTACTAGAACAACAGGTGAACTCACTCTTACTGAATTATGATGTTTGTGGTTCTGAGAATTTTATACTACCTAAATCCTTGCATTTATGTATGACTCAGGTTGTTGATAAAACAAGCATTATTGGAGGAGAGGAGCATGGAGCCATGGAGCAATACATGGGAGAACACATGGAGAGAGGTGATCATGGCAGCACACAAAAGAAGGAGAATACATGAGCTATAAATGATGGAGATGGGAGCACCAAGGACATGTCTTAGGGTGTTTAAGCCCATATATTTGTGTGATGCGCATTAGGCTTATGGGGGCACCAAGGTCATGCCATAGGGTGTCCCAATGCGTGTGGAAATAAGGACCTGCGAGTCCAATTGGTGGCAGCACCCCCTATGGGTCGGTTTGTCATTACGTTGAGTCCAACTCGAGTTGTTGAGTCCAATTAGGTTCGGGTTAGGAGGTCCTTGCGCAATACCCATTGTGGCCGCACCCCCTCTCCTCATAAATACCTTTCACCTGGGAGCGCAAATGTTTAGACTACCTTTAAATATAAACCCTAGAACTCCATTGTTCTTTGCTCGAAGCATACATCAGGAATTGTTACCATTGCAAGTTTTTGCGTGTTATTTGCTATTCCACTGGGAATCAGTTGATACAGGACCACTAGTAGTCAGTGGCTTCTCGTGCAAGTGTGTGGATTTGCGAATATCCAAGGGATTGGTTGCTGCTGCAATTGGCATCAGGAATTAGCCAGAGAGTTCGTGGAGAGACACAAGTTATCAAATCCTCGTTATCGTGTGAGTTCACTGAGAAGATTGGGCCACCCCTTATCAATACCATAATACCTAAGTTATGTGAGAGAATGGACTATGATATCTACAATGGTAGGAAACACACATCTCCTTTGCTTCTAAAAGTAAGTCATCTTCTGCCCAAAAAGTGTGATCATCGGTGGGCCCTATACCAACCGAGTGTATATAGGTTTACACTTGCTTAATAGTCAAATTTTATTTATTTTTATTGCTGCAGAATTTGTTTCGTTTTTGTTTTCTTTCTATTCTCCTATGGAGGGAGAATTTTTCTCGACACTGTACGATGGCCAATACAGCAAGATGTCGCCATACCGCAGGTCAATAAACACATAGAGGTCTTGATCAAGTTTCTATAAATAACGGTACGGTCACCCGTACATTGACTGTTGGCAATAATGGTGCTCGTTAATCTCAATGTAAGTCACAACCATTTTTTTTATTAAAAAACTCTTTTATGTCGACTGTCGGTTCTTTGTATGGCCATGGGTAGTTCACATCTAGCCGTACTGGTGCTCATTATCAATGTCGACTTCTTTCAAAATTTGTTATGATTCTTTACCTAATTGAACTGTTACCCTAATCTCGTAAGTCTTGGCTGACTAAACCCTTTATATACCATCCAAGAGCTCGGTTTTTTTTATCATTGAGACACATATCCAATCTAGCATGTGACTTCGGGGACCAGGCATCTAGAAAACGCTAGACAACATGCCTAGATCTTGGGATGAGCACCAAACCTCATCGAAAGCGGAGGATGACCGTGAATCCAATGGTATCATTCCCAGGGGCGACATGGTGTCCTATGGTCCTTTTGACGAGACTTGGAGATCAAACCCTTCAACAAAGCCTGTCGTCACATACAACCCGGAGAACTGGTGGGTGCTGGACCCGAAGATGAAGTGTTGAAGGTTGGAGGAGAGCAAGAGCGACCCATGGTAAGGGATTTGTTGAAACTATGAAGTTTACAGGGATGTCCTACGGAACCAAAATAATATGGTCACCTCCGACAACTTGGGATATGGAAGGAATCTATGAGGAAACTACGTTTCGGGTGAACACTACCAAGAAGATCACCTTCAATGCAAGCATGAATGTGAAGCCACAGGAGGATTGGAATCCTAACTTATTCGCCTACTCTCTCCGCACTACTAGCAAACCAACACCATCAAGGCAACAATTCCTTATGGAGATTGAGGTATACAAAAAGCATGCTACAATTAATAAATAAAGTTTTTCGTGAATCCATATGACAGGTAGAAAGCAAGGCCTAATAAGAAACAATCTGCATCCATGAGATGTGTGTGAACAACATGGTCACTATACGCATGGGGTTGTGTAGAAAGAAGCGTCGTATTTCTGCACTCGAAGAGACCCTAGCTTGTCAAGCTAAAAGCCGTGAGACTACTCCAATCTTCAAGGAGCCAAAATGTGGTAAATCAATAATCGTAAGGATTATTTGACTCCGTCTGGCTTGAATCCAAGCTTAGGGAGATCTACGAAGCCTTATATCTTTACTGCTTTAAACATTTTTTTTTCTCTTAAGTGCATTAGTTTACTTTAGTTTTGCATAATAAAGTCCAACTCTCCATGAGTATGAGAAGACTCATATCCAATGAATTTTGATTATTTATTTAAGAGTGTAGTTATTTCAGTTTGTGGTGATTTTATTGTATGTATGATTAGGATGAATTCTACGTTTATTGTTACTTAATGATGAAATAAAGGTCTTCCACACCATGAATGCTAACTGGACAAGTGTAAGATTGTTTCAGTAGCATGAAATAATTTATTTCATTTGATTAGCTATTAAAAAAGGCAATATGAATGAGTAAGCAAAAGCAAATGAAAATTTATTAAAGTAACAAGCATAGTATGGGTGAAAGTGAGGTGTACTCTAAAGCCACAAAACCGTGATTACTTCATATTCAGCTTTAAAGTTAGCTCTTCAGTTGATCTCTTTTATGTCTCTCCATTAGATCATTTATGTTTAGTTATTTGACACGCCAATTAAAAATAGTGGCAAGAATTGTGTCAAGAATACATAAGTGTATTAATGATCACAAAGAGAAACAAAAGTGACCGCTCGGGATGATAGAATTTAAGGAGATGTAGAAGGTTCTAAAAACGTTTCAGACCTCCTTACAACTCGTTTGGTTGAAATCAATATTTTATTTCATGTTGTTAAGTGTTCTTCACTAAACAATTGTCAACAAAAAGGGGTGGAAGGCTTCTAAGTAATTTAAGGCAGTACAAATTTGATAGTGTTCTTGAATGATCCAATATCTTCTGTAAATATAATCTTACTAAAATGACTGCATTAATTTTATCGAATTGCCCTTATGAACATGATGATCCTATTGTCTCAGAAGCATCCTTGCTCGAGGACGAGAAAGAGTCTAAACTTGGAGATGTTGATGTGTCTATTTTATATAGTGTTTTTATCAATGAATTTCAAAGCTAGAGTTAGGGATTTTGGCATTTTATCGCACCAACACACACTATTTATGTTTATGTAGGCAGGAAGTCTAGAAACAAAGGATAAATTCCATACAAGGCAATTTGGCCAATTATGGGAGGAAATGTGTCGATTGGGAGCATTAAAAACCTTTCTTGTCGAAATATATTTCGCTAGAAAAGAATTACGGAAGAAAATGCGCGGAGTGGAGGAATCGAGAGATTTAACGACTAGGGGTACGGTCACTTCCTACCGATTGTACCAGGCCAAGACGGACGCACAGACTCAGATTTCTCACCGCATCTGTGCGTTTAATGACCACCGGTATAGTCACCTCGATTGGTACTGATTGCCTTACCGTATACCAGGGCAACCGTCTCTTTAACTATTTAACCCGTAGCCTCGGATTTCACAGAGGACGTCCACAGCAGCCGCCACACCAAAATAGTACCAAAACCTAGCCTCTGAAAGGGATCCGAAGGGGGCATTCATAGGAAAGGCTTCCCTCCCCACCACCATCGTCATTATGAAGGCCAAGGCATCAGTTTCCTCCTCGACGGTAGAGACAGAGCGTAGTACACGATAGTGATCCTTCTTCGGTGGCCCGTTCAACGGCATGTTCTAGTATTCAACTCCACTAAAGTGTTGATTATTTTTGGTTTATGAGGGCCTCGACAATCAATTTGTATTTTACCTTTTTTATTTGCTCACTTTGTTCTTATCTTGGAATTCATCCCTTGAGGGAAACGTTTTGGCATCCGAGCTCATTTGTTTTGGCATCTGGGCACATTTGTTCCTGGTATCTGGACCATGAGTTTTAGACTTAGGACTATCGCAAACCGCTTTCGTTGTGGATACATGTGAACAAAAAAGCAGTATACATTGTACAGTGCATACCAGTTTAAAGTGGTGAACCTCATATTCAAGGTGTGTTATGACAGATGGTTTACGTCAACCGTTTTCTTGACTTATGGCGTCACGAGAAACTCACAGTTTCAAGAATCAACAGAGCTGGAGCTTGAGGAGGTGCGCACCAGCGAGCTCCACGTACAGGAAGTCAGGAACCTTTTCTACGCTCGGATGAGTGACGGCTTTACCAAAACATAATTCCACCTACAATTAGATTGGGTCATATCCTATCTTGAGTTCAGTAGTTCCATGGGAAGATTTTGGAGATGCGTCTTACGGAGTTTCCCAACACTGACGGGGTTCCATCGTTGTTATCTGCGGTTGTTGGAGCCATTTCACGCCCACTCTATTGGATTTGCTTGTGACCTTTCTCCGTCCTAATTGTGCACCGATTTGGATGATCTCATGTAGATTTGATGTGACGTTCATCATCGGTTTGCATCCAAGTGGTTTCGTCCCTGGAGTCGGCACTCACGGTTGTGGCACTGAGCTCAACCATGGCATTGGTGGATTTGGACTCATTGCATTTTTTGTAATCTTGTTAGGGTCATTCCTAAAGATGATAGCTTGGTTGTATTTTCCTTTTCTTTGGAGGTCCTTTATGTAAATTTAGTACCCACTGATTAATGTAATCCCTCCGGTCAGGTATTTAGGGTCGCTTACCAAAATCTATTTGTCCTGAAACACCGAGAGAATACGGCTCCAAAGAAATAAATTCCCTAAACTAGCGTGCCCAGAATTACTCCCAATTGCACCAATTTTATCTCTCTTTCCTTTTACCCTCAAGTCTTAAACCGTTACCATGCATGCATGTGTAAAATCCATCTGGCTTTTGCATGCACACATTGCGCCTCCTCTTCTCTTTTGTGCGTATATTTTTCACCTTCCTATTCTTGTTTCAGTTCCCACTAGAAGAAACTAAAGGCATTCGCATATAAAACCACATTAGAGCATCTCCAGCAGCCGCCATCGCGCGCGCCCGCGTGAAAAACAGCTGTTTTCGCGCGCGCGGGCCAGCGCGGGAAGCTCCAGCAGGTGCGGTAAAACGGCACGCGCGGGCGTTCGCGGGCGCAGCTTCCAGGGCTTGAACCAAGCCTTGCTAGTCCTACTGCCGAAACGTCCAGACACGGCAGCATTAGGGGACTATCGGCCGATTAGCCTGATTCACATCGTTGCCAAGTTGGTAGCGAAGACCCTGGCTGCTAGGTTCGCGCCAAGGGTGAGCATGCTCGTGGACAATAACCAATGTGCCTTCATTTGGAAGCGTTGCATCCACGACAGCTCCATGCTTGTGCAGCAAATTGCTAGGCTTCTGCACAGGTTGAAGGAGCCACAAGTGATGCTTAAGCTGGATATCGCCTAAGGCTTTTGACTCGGTCTCATGGGGGTTTCTCTTTGAGATCCTACGTAAGTTGGGTTTGGACCAAGGTTTAGGAGCTGGTCGCGATCCTCCTGTCCACGGTCAGCACGAGGATGATGCTCACCGCGAGCCAGGCCCTCCGATCAGGCACAAGAGAGGCCTGAGACAGGGTGACCCCCTATCGTCGACGTTGTTTGTGCTGGTGATGAACACACTCAACAGGCTGCTGGCTAAGGCCATTGAGTTAGGTATCATTCGGCGACTGGCGCGCCAGGATTTGGTAACATCGGTTTCGATGTACGCCGACGACGTGGTTGTGTTCAGCCACCCGGATGATTCGGAGCTGCAGGTCGTCCGGGCAATTTTAGAGCTCTTTGGCCAGGCTTCACGCCTGCACACGAACTTCGCGAAGTGCTCGGTTTCCCCGATCGCCTGCTCCGAGGTTGTGGCTGTCGGGGCGGCTACGGCTATGGTCTGTCAACTCGCGCCCTTCCTGATCAGATACCTAGGGATCCCCCTATCGATCGGTAAACTCTCGGGAGAGGCACTTTAGCCCCTGGTTGATCAGCTCGCGGACAAGTTGCCAACGTGGAAGGCAGCCATAATGCGTAAAGCTGTCCGCCTAACTGTGGTACGCGCGGTGTTGGCTGTGATTCCTCTACACCAGCTCATCGTGCTCGACCGCAATAAAAGGGTGCTTAAACAGGTGAACAAAATATTGCGCGGGTTCTTCTAGACACGTCATGCAGACGCGAATGGGGGAAACTGCCACGTGAACTAGTCTAGGGTGTGCCGCACGCTGCAGTACGGTGGATTGGGGGGTGCCGGATCTGGCCCGCACCTCCATCATCCTTAGGGTGAGATGGCTCTAGAGGATGCATCCTGATCCCACGCGCCCATGGAGGGGGTTGGATATGCAGTTCTCCAGACAGGAACGAGGCATCTTTGACGCATCCACTTACATGGTGGTCGGCGATGGAACCTCGGCCCTGTTTTGGGAGGACCGATGGCCGGAGGAAAAACCGATCAAAGAGGTGGCGCCCGAGCTCTATGCGACGATCCCAAGGCGTAGGAGAAGGCGGCGCACAGTCCGGCAGGCGCACGTCGAGCACCAATGGATCATAGACATTACGGGTGCACTGAGCCCTCTGGCGCTCTGGCGGTATATCCAGCTCTGGGACCGACTGCGCGCAGTTCAGCTGACAGCGGAAACAGATAGGTTGGTTTGGCGTTGGATCTCAGATGAGCGATACTCCTCCCGTTCGTGCTACAACAGTATGTTTGTGGGCTCGATTGGTTCGGAGTCCTGGAGGCTAATCTGGAAGTCTTGGGCTCCACCTAGGGTGAAATTCTTTATCTGGCTCGCATGCTTAGACATATGTTGGTCAGGGGAGAGGCTTGCTCGTCATGGCCTCCCCCATGCGCCAAGGTGCCCTCTATGCGACCAATCGAAGGAGACCATGGCGCACCTAACAACCGGGTGCCCTTCTCGCGGACGATCTGGCGCGAGGTCCTCTCCTGGATACGATCTACTGCGGCCCCACCATCGGGTGATGATGGGTTCGAGGACTGGTGGGCGCTAGCACTGCGCGCCACCCCCTGCGCATTGCTGAAGGGGACATCGCCGCTGATAATGCTTACGACATGGTGGCTATGGAAGCATCGGAACGCGGCGATCTTCGACACCGCTCACCCCTCGGTTGCCTCACTATTCGACACAATCAAGGCCGAAGCGCGGGACTGTGCACATGCGGGAGCACGGGGACTCCGACAGATTCTCCCGTAGGCTAGGTTGGCGTTGAGTTGTACGGCGCGGTGTAGCTCTTTCTTGGGTTTGTACGTAAGAACTCTTTTTTCTATCAATGCATCGAATTTTGCGTTTCACAAAAAAAAAATCATAAAACATAACTACTATCTTATGCATGACCCTCATGTAATGTAATGTAATGGCTAGTCTTATAAAGCTAAACTGAACCAGCGAGTGACCAAAAGATTAGTTAGGCTGTCCAGTCCCATCCTTATCGATCTGACCCACCCAGGTGCCCAAGACATCATCATTCATCATTCTGCAGCATATGTACTACAGTTTACAAGATGCGTCCTCATTTTATTCAACTGTTACGATTAATTGCGGTAGGAATAACTTTAAGGAACGCTTTAATTTGTTCGGGAATAAAACTCGGAGCCAGTACGGTTGGTTCCAAACTTCCAATCAGCAGGACGAGTACGTGGCATTGGCACTGAGATGCGATGGTCAGGTCACTCAGATTTTTCAGATAGAGGAAGAGGAATCGTATTCTTGAGGATAACTCGGCCAGGTTGATAGGAGGCAGATCAGGTCGAGCTGCCCAGTAGAAAAAAAGGTTCACGGCTTCCGGAAAACAACTGAACAACTCTTCGATATGTGTCACGGTCCTTTGCCGAGAAACCGGACACGGAGTAGGAGCGAGCTTTGGAAGTGTTGTTCGTGTCGCGTGATGATGCTGATGCCGTACGGTCAGAAAGTGTTACCGACCGATTGTAACTTCTAGCCGACTACAGACTGCAGTTCTCAGGTTCGTAACGGCAGCATGTGGTATGTACTCCCTCCGATCCGTATTAATGGTTATGATGAATGAATTAACCAAGTACAAATTTCTTTATAACTCGCATCCATTAATACGGATCGGAGGGAGTACGTCGAATTCCTATTCTACTGTGTATTATTAACTTATGCGAACAAATTTACAAAGCAAAAAAAAAATATTGAGATAGGTTAGATTTACAGAGCGTGAACCCAACGGTTCCAAATCGGTCATTTATGTCCGTTTTGTTCCGCGGACCACAGTTTATGTAAAAGAACCCATCCCAACGGCCCTAAACGGACGTAGGGGAGAAGTGAAGGGGTGGACATCCCGACTTTCCTCCAAACGCTGCCTAAATTTGATACATGTTTGGGACGGTCCACGTGTCCGCTCTCGTCCTCCCTGGCCTACACGTCAGACGCGGTCTACCATCCCTCCACATCAGCGACCCGATGGTCGCTTCGGCTGCCTTTGACCGGTCCTTTTTTAATGGGGCCGTGTCAACGCCACCCGTAACCCCACTCCTCCGTCACCCACTCCGCACCGACCAAACCCTAGCTCGTCGGGGCTAAAACCCTACCTCGTCGGGCCATGGTGAAGAAGGAGGCAAACCCCTTCGATCCGGCAGCGAACGACCACGAGATCGGCTCGTCACGCCGCCGCGTCAACTTCGACGAGGCGACATGGTACTGGCAGCGCCACAAACCAGTGACATGGCCCGATGTCAAGCTGCCGAAAAGTGGCATCTAAATGCCCCGCAGGTCCCGGTGCCTGCCGCTCCAGCGTACGGGGCTGCCCGGCGGCGGGAGATCCAGCTCCGGCAGGCATTTCTCCCGCCTGATATGTGCGATGACCCTGCGTTCGGCTTCTACATCGGTCTCTGGGACCAATGGTTCGTCTCCGGCGCAGTCCCCGACAGGCGCCACCGCGCCTACTTCGCCTCCAAAGGGCCGCCGACGTCGCAGCTAGCTCCGGCGCTCCGCGACTCATGGGCGCAGGCGGCGAGCGCAGCCATGCTGGCGCCGCCACCTCCACCTCCGACGCAGTAGGAGGCGCCACCGGAGGAGCAGACGACGTCGTCTGGCCCAGCGGCGTCACATGCGCCGCCATCGTAGAAGTCACCGGCGCACCTCTACGCGTCGCCGCCCTACATCATCTTAGATTAGGGTGGGGCACGACGCGGCGAGCGCGGCGACGGCAACAGCGGCGGCGAAGCCCAGTAAGGTTTCATTTATACATTTAGATTTATTTTGGCACCAATATATGTATGAGCTATATATGAATTCAACTGAATTTCACTTAAATTTTGATTTGAAATTTAAATTATTTTTTATTTTGCGGGACGTTCGGATGGGCGCAGCCCAAACCTTTGGTGCGGGGCAAAACTGGTCAGTGAACCGCCCTGAACGGATCAGAAGCTAATCGGAATTGGTTCGATTTAGGGGAGGGGAGGGGTGGGGTTGTGTTGTTTGCTCTTAAGGCCGTATTTTGTTGTGCCTGCATTTTCTTTCCAATGGATGTCTCGCACCCCTTGTTTTGGAATTATGTCAGACATTTTTGCAAATTTCCTTTTAAATTGAAGCAATATCTGTAATTTCAAAATGGCTCTTCTCGCAAAAAAATAAAAACACCCCATTGAATTACTTGATACATTGACATGGGTTCCCCCAACATTGCTTATTTCTTGGTCTAGTACCGCCCGTTGGACCACTTATGAAATTTTCTCCACCACATTTCGTTTTGTTTTTTCCCCCAACAAAGGGACTCTATGTGAATATGGTGAGTTCAACTAGTTTTGTTTTGAGTAAATATATAGAAAAAAAAAACGGACATCATCATGCAGGAAATAAGAAATATAACACCGTGTATAAATTTCTACCATGTAAGACACCTATCAAACAAGTATCATGTTGATGCATGTCACGCAAAACCATAGCATTTTTTAAGGTGAACCAAGATTTTCCATATTTGATTAACAAACTAGACACTTTGACAGTTCATGGAAACAAAAACCAGCGTGAAGCCGCTTCCCAAGGTCCCATCTGGAGAAACACGCGAGGGTGTCCTAGCTATATGAAGGGGGAAATTGCTTGCAGCCCGAGGGGAATGTATTTTTTTTTTAAAGGGCCTTGGCATTAAAAGAAACACTAAAAAATACAAAACATCTCAACAAAAACAAAAATTACAACGAAATTTTTGAGATGTCCTTCGTCTTCAACCTTCAGACCGTGTCAACAGCGCGTCGCCTCTATCGCTCCTCTCCGAGCTGCCCTGACGTTGTTGGATGCAGACGGAAAGTCGAGCTCGAGTCACAAAGACCACATCCATTACGAAGATGAAGAAGGAAGAACCACCGATGAAGCTCCTTGAGGATTCGGAGATTCCCACGGCCAGAAGAAGTACTCGAGAACCACACCACTCCTACAAACTTCTCGATGTCGTCGCCGAGATGGGGCTGAAGCCGAGGAGACTTTATTGGACAAGGCGTCGCCACCACAACGGTTCACCTTGCCTCCATGGCCCAAAGGCCACAGAAGAGAGGCAGATCGGCGGTGCCACCCACGAGAGGTAGGAGAACCCTAATCGTTTGTGTGGGCGAAGGGGTACACTCAAAAGTCATAAGAGAAAGAAGAACCAGGTTGCATATATATATATCAGGGTACGAGTTTTTTATGACGGCCGTTCAGCCTATCTTCAACCAATATGGGTGATAGCACATTAGAAGAGTCAAACATGTGTAGTTTTAGTCTTCTACCAGTTTTCTTTTTCTTTTTGGTTGATTCATGTCGTCACTCTGGCCGATCCTTGAGATATAATAATATGGATTGGATTTTCTACACTTTTTTATTCAATATAAACAGTTCTGTGCATCATCACGATGCGGGCTTCACTCTCATTTCAAAAAAAAAAAAAAACTACACAACTAGTCTGTTCTTCGAAAAAGGAAGGAGCCATAATGAGGTTGAAGAAAAACAAAATTAGTGCCATATCAATGATTACTTGAATCAAACAGCGACCGCTATGCAAACATGTCTTTGCTCTACCGACGGCCAGAAAGACACATCTGAATTAGATAACGAGACACGAGAATCGCTATCAACGCAACGGGTGGCTGCGAGGGAAACACCGCTGCGGGGTGGTCCTGATGCGTGAAATTCTCGGGGCTCGCCGCACCTTATGTAAGACTGCGTACAGAGAGAGAGATGAGGTTTGCGAAAAAACAAACAGCGACAGTTGAGTGATTACCAAAGAAAAAAGTTGGAGACGGTAGGGGGCAAACCCACGTGTTGATATGATACCCCTTTTGGCCTTTCCTAGCTGTGGTTATTGTACCCTATGTCTGGCTTCACTGTTCCCAAATTTGGTAGCTTGGAATGTATTTTCCCCTTGCCATGAACTAGGACAGTTTAGTTCGCTGTACTTCACTAATTGAAAAGACTTTACTGATAGGATGTCGCCTTCCAGTTCGGATTCTTAATTATCCATGACTCAAGTGCGATTTCATGCATTATATGTGTAATAATTACTTAGCAAAACTGCTAGAATTCTCTCGTTTTAGAGGAGACTGTTGTAGGCATCTTTTTCAATTGACAGTGTCTCGTCGTATAATGATCATACATCCTGACGTAAAAGTGAGGTGATAAAGATTGATGAAAACAACGACACACTAATCACTTCATCAGGGTCAAGCAACCGCAGTGTTCCTGTAGAAAGGACATGTAGCAGAGTATACATGTGGTAAACTTTTCCTGGGACTAACGAATCAACCCCGGGAGATGTGAGCAAAGCCCTCGCGTTCCTTTCCGTCGTCACAAAATGATGGGCTCATCGTGACAAATGATAGGGCAATGGTCAATAACCACACGGCTTCTTCGCGAGAAAATCAAGTCGGCAAACTCGAATGGACTAGCTACACTCGCATAGATGGCAACATCTCAATTTCTATTTTTGTGTTCTTTGCTGAGCTTCAGTGGGTTTTGCTTTTTCCTTTCTCTTCTTCCGCGCTCATGCGACGTGAGATCAAGGCCCGTAGGTTTATCGCCATCTACCAGACATGACCCGTAATCTTTATCCCTTCGTTAATGGAGATCACACCTTACACACGAAGGTATCTGCATATAGTGCTCACATAACAGATGATTCAGTTAATCTGGCTAGGTTGTCGGTAAAAGCTAGACTCACAATTCGCACCGCATCTGACTCGCTGCTTAACTACACGCACTAGCGACCGAAAGCGGCAGTTTCTCTACACGCACTAGCCTACCTTGGAAAATAGTTCTATCAGGACTGGTCAACAAATTCACACTTGTGGATCAATTCCAGCAATTGACACGTGGACAGGAGAGAGAAAAAACAAAATTTAAATTTCTATTTTGACAATTGCTGGAGTTGGTCCACAAAGGTGTATTTATAGACCAGGTCCCTTAGAATTATTTTCGCCTACCTTTGATTACTTTTGTTTCAGAAAAGGTACTCGAAATCATCTTACACCCTATCTAATATATATCAATGAAAATGGATGGTACAAGGGAGATACAACTAGACGCAACACACAACAATGGCAATACAAAAAATTACGGTGAAAATCATATTGGTAGTCTTCTTTCTCCAATTGTTTGCCGGTTGCGCGGAGTTTGCAAGATGCACTGAACAAGCAGCAAAATAGTGCAAAAGCCCTCCAACCAAGACTTTGAAGACCGCAATAGCCACTCGCCACGAACAACGAGATCGAATAAACATGGATGGTACATCGGCTTGGGACGTACCCCAAGCAGCAACGCAGATTTGCAGTCCTCCACCACCAATCTAGAGGGTTGGAGAAACTGGACCTTACCGTTTGTCGGGGGGTTACCCCCGAGTAGGGTAAAGGCAAGTGGTAAAGGCAACTGTCAGAAGAGAGGTTTGGTCGAGTAGCCGCCTACCCGGTACTTGCTACCCGGTTGACTGCTACTCGGTTTCACCTCAAGATGACCAGAAGGAAGAATCATTCAAGTTCTCTCCATTCGAGTAGAAGAGTTGGCCCGAGTAAAATTGGCGGGAACCTACTCGGGCCAGAAAGTCAAAGGAGCCGTTCTGACACAGGATCCCGCGTATCCTGGGTCCGTACTTGGCAGTATTCGAACTACTGTTCATCTGGGACCGGCCTGCCTGACAGTGACAGCATGGAAGCAGGCCGTCGCAGGATAAGGGGGCCCTACTCTGTGTTTGGCACAGTGATACCAGTCTGTCCCCTTGTTTTGCCCAACGACTTTCCAGATGCAGCCAAGATTAGGAACCAAAGCTGTCAGCGGGAACCCGGAAGAAGGACGATGTGCACACTATGTCGACACTTGTCCATGTTTGGACGTATCCGGCTGGGCACCGTGTATATAAGGTGCCCCGCCGCCTCCTGCGTGAGGATCGAACACTGGGTGACCTAATCCTTGACCTAGTTCATCATCTAGAGAGGATAGTGGCTACTCGGTAGCAAGAACATTGTACTGTGGCTACTCGGTGAGACACCAGAATACACAAAGAAAGGCAGGAGTAGGGGTTTTACCTCCTCACGAGGGCCCTGAACCTGGGTAGATCGTGTTGTTTGCAGCGTTTACTTCGTACCTCACGCGGCTACTCGTCGCGTGATCCCTCCCCGAGCACCTCCAGCGTCCTTCGTCCCCACATCTTTAGCCATCCCATGGCATCTGCCGTGACACCACCACGACACCGTTGATCCAAACGAATGAAGAGATCGAAGATGCCCACCGTCAACCAGCGAACAGCTTCCCTTGAACGAAACACCAACTGCCAAGATCCAACGGAAACAAATATATCTCACAACACCTACACTCACTGCCTCTCCGCCAACGCCAGAAACATTGACGAGGCAGGGAGAGACCTTATTCCAATGCGCCATCATCGCCACCACCTCGACGATGCCGCTATGGAGAGAAAAAACAAAATCAAACTTTAAATACCTCACAGCAGCGCCAAGCGCAGGTCCGAGGTCATCACCCCCTCCGACTGCCAAGAGGAGGGGCGGACCCGTCGATTGCCGGATGAAAATGGCGGAGACGGCATTGGACTGCTGCACCGCTACGGTTTGCCCTAGAGTGCCGCCTCTCTTTTCTCTTTGTTCTGTGCCATTACTTTCATTTTCTTTTCAGCTAGTTACTCACTAGTTTGTACTAAAGATATTATTCCCCCCTTCTTAATTGATTTGGCACACAACTGCCATAATTCCTCAAAAAAAAGCGACAGTCTCTCTCATACTTTTTCAAAATATTATGTTTCCACATTACATGACAGAATGCACCTCCGACATTTCATCATTCCGAATGTCATCATTATTTTATGATACTACTATTCAGTTCATCGTCATTTAGGATGTGTTTGGCAGTGAAAATTACATTCGCCTGATTCATTCTTTGTTAACTTCTTTTGTGAAAACTTGCCGAATTTTTTAAATCAAAAAGATTATGGTTATCCAAACACGACAAGTAAATTATCGGTGCTATTTTTTACTTCCTCCAATCTAAAATATGTGTCGCCACAAGCGTGCTGGTTAGGGACAACTTATACACATAGCTTCCGACACTTATTTCGGATCAGAGGAGTACAAATTATAAATAAGTACACCTTCTTCCCAAAAGTCTCAAATTGTGCTTAGACAAAGCATTGATGTAAACCGATAGTAAGCTACCACGTCTCCACACATGTGACACTGGAATAACCTTAAAGGATCATCGTTGACACCCTCTTCCTCCCCATCTATCTCCCTCGTTGCTGCCAGGTGATGCTAGCGGATATTACCGGACAAATAGCACAGCAACGGGGCTCTCTCTTCCCACGTTGGTGTTGGACGGGCTCGGTTTTGGGATGGCGGCTCTATGTTTATCTGTGGCGACGACGTCTGCCACCATAGCTAGGGAAACATGATGGTTGGTCTTGGTGGTACTAGGTTGCATGCAGGAATTTTAAAATTTTCCGTCTTACGCTACCAGTAGATACAAGTGAATAATGATTTATTTAACTAGCAGAGGTTTGTTACCAACACCGTTGAAGCGAAATAGATGTTGATGACGATGTCAGTGAAGTCTGATGCAACCCAACTCTTTCCACCAACCAGTCCAATCACTCCAAATGGTCTCATAACAAGAGCTCAAATCGATGCACTTCGAATAAAAGTTAACTCAATCCTATTCTTACATGACGTAGCACATTTGGTGAATGGTTCGCTACCTTATGTGCTTGTCCATTGTGTACACACTAGAGGTGCTGGAGGATGTCCAAGATAACCCCAAAAAAGATGGAAAAGATGGCCGACAAGATGCCCAAGCTGAAGCTGTCAAGACCGGAGTCTTTGGCCTGCCAACCCCGGAGTCTCTGGCTTGTCCCCGAGCTCCCAGCGATGCAAAAACTGGTGTGACCCACTGGGTAGGGGTCCAGAGTACGGCTGGAGTAACACCGGAGTCTCCGACTCGAGCCCCTAGACCTGAGTCTCTGCCCCAATCCAGTCCGGAGTCTCCGCCCCTACCTCCAGGACCGGAGTCTCTGCCCCTACGATGACAAGTCTCTGCCCCGTTCCAGACCGTAGTCTCCGGGCCCAAAAACTGAAGTCTCCGTGGTAAGTGACATGCCTGCGCGGAGATTTGCCCCTTGGACATGTATCCACCTACCCCCCCCCCCCCACCTACTCTCACCTACCCATTCATCCACATATTATAAATAGGACCCCTCCTGCTCCTCCTAGGATTAGAGATGAATTGAGACTTGAGATTTTTTTCTCCCTAGAACTCCCCTTGTGTAGTCAACCAAGACTAGTCCATATATGTACCTACTGGACCTTATCAAGGCCTTTCCTTGCGTGAAGTCTCTCGACTGGGTGATTCTACCTCACGGTCTCCCCCCTCTCGATTCTACCTAACATTTAACAATCTCTCATAGGTCGATTCCACCTAGCGGTCTCTCCTCTTCCGATTCTATTGATCCGGCTGGTCCACCAGTGCTAGAAAGGATTCATCAACATGTTGGTGATGGCTGCCTAGGCGAGAGGCTGCTATTCGTTGGAAGACCCCAAGTGTAGGGTGTGAAGAGTGCAACGACAAGTATTCCCTCAGAAAGAAACCAAGGTTGAATCGACCAGTAGGAGAAAGAAATCACTTCCGAAAGTCGATGCAGTTGATGTTGGCTGGGCGCACTACCGGTTCAGCAGCAACGTGGAACCTACACAACACAAATAACTTTGCCCCAAGGAAGCAGTGAGGTTGTACAGTGGACAACAATACTTGTTTGTAGTAGATGAAAAGGTAACAATGATGGCAGTAGGAAAATAGTAGGAACAATATGAAAACAATGATTGCAGGGGTTGTATTATCAGTATAGAGGAAATGGATTAGGGTCCACAGTGCACTAGTGGTGTCTCTCCAAACCGGATAGATAGCATGTTAGGTAAACAAATTACAGTTGGGCAATTGACAGATATAAAGGCTGCACCATAATGCATATGCATGACATGATGATTACTATGTGATTCATGCGGGCATTACAACAAGATACATAGACCATTATCCAACTGCATCTATGACTAAAAATCCACCCTCAGAGTGTCATCCGAGCAAACCTTGGATATTAAGTTGCAAGCAACATATAATTGCATTAAGCAAAGTGTGTAATTTAAACAATGTAAACATCGTTGTTTTCTCCCTAATGACAACAGCACATCCCCCACCCGTTTATGTTTCTGTCACTCGAGCGTGAGTGAAAGGGAGGCATGAACCCACTATCAAGCATAAATACTCCCTCTTGGAGTTACAAGCATCTACTTGGCCAGAGCATCTACTAGAAACGGAGTGCATGCAAGATCATAAGTAACATACACATGAAAAGAACATGATAGATTGATAATCATTGGACATAGCATTCAATATTGATCGGATACCAGCAAACACCACATGTAGCATTACAATAAGATGATCTTGGTCATGTTAGGCGGCTCACACGATTTAAACATGAGGCATAAGAGGAGAGAACAACCATCTAGCTACTGCTATGGACCCGTAGTCCAAGGATGAACTACTCATGCATCACTCCGGAGGCAGGCATGGTGATTAAGAGCCCTCTGGTGATGATTCCCCCTCCCGGCAGGGTGCCGGGGAGAGCTCTAGAACCCTCCCGAATTAGGGTTGACGATGACGGCGGTTGCGAATGTTTTTGGTGAAAAAGGCTCGGGTCCTTAGGGTTAACCTCCTGAGAGGTATAAATAGGCGAGAAGGAAACATCGGTGGGCGGCCAGGGGGCCCACACCACCTCCAGGCGCGGCTAGAGGGGGGCGCGCCGCCCTATGCCTGTGGCCCCCCTTCGGGTCCCCTCCGGACTCCGTGTGCGCGACAGATTTCTAAGACTTCCGGGCTTCGAATCGTCCAATTCCGAGAATATTTCCAGAACAACTTTTCTGAAATAAAAAACAGTACAAAACATGAACTGGCCCTGTGGCATCTTGTAAATATGTTAGTCCCAGAAAGTCGATAAAAATGCATAAAGTGTAAAGGGAACCTGTAGCATATAGTATGAAAACAACATGGAACATCATAAATTATGGATACGTTTATGACGTATCAACATCCTCAAGCTTAGTTCCTACTCGTCCTCGAGTAGGTAAACGATAAAAACAAATAATTTCTGAGATGACATGCTACCAAAATGAACTTGATCATCATAAAGTAAAAGCATATGTACGCTGAGATCATAGTACTTTAAACACATGCATGATAGATATAATTTTAACAATGAAACTTAGAAATCACTTTGCAACATGTAAAATAACACAAATAAAAGATCATGAATAATAATACACTTGAAAGATATACGTTTGTTTCGAGTAGAAACAAAACATATCAAAGTGATATTTTGCTTGTCCTTAAGAGTGGAGCAAAACATAAATGCCACGTACCTTCAAAGTTCAAGTGGATGACTAGAAAAAATAATTTGAGAGCAAGTAATAACACATCATGAATCAATTAATAATAGTCTTTGGGACCAATGCACATTAAACTCATAATGGAAACTACACTCTCTCAATTGTGCATAAAGTTAGAAGATGGAGACTCAGCATAAAAGTAAAAGAAAGGCCCTTCACAGAGGGAAACAGGGATTAACTCATGTTTTAGATCTTTTTATTTTATTAAACAGAGGTATTAAAAACACATTTTTTTAGAGAGGTGCATGCTTATGTGAACGAATGGTAAACAGAAAATACAGTACGTCACAAGCCAACTAGACTTCACAAGAGCGGATCTCATTGAAGGATGCATCTTGTATAGAAGGTCATCCCTATTTCATTGTTATTTACACAACTATGCCTTGGCTGATAAATCTGCGGCAAAAATAGTGAAGAGAATTTAATAGTAACCAATTTTGGGGCTGGGCACCCCGCTGCCAGCTCTTCTATCATTTGGATAAGCGGATGAAGCCACTAGTCCAGACGTGTAAAGTCCAATCAAAAAGTGAGATAAAGATTCTCTATTTACGTTCTCATGAGCTAAAACAGGGGCACAAAACAGGAATAATTTCGAAAGTTTTAAAGGTAGCACATGAGAAATTTACTTGCAGTGGCGGTTAAATACCACATGTAGGTAGGTATAGTGGACACATTTGGCAAAATTTGGTTTTTGGGAGTTGGATGCACGAGTAAAGCTCATACTCAGTACAGGTGGAGGCTAGCAAAAGACTGGGAGCGACAAATCAAGAGAGCAATAATGGCTATAATAATGCATAGCGACAAAAACATTATTAATCAAAGCATAAACGATATTACAAGTCAAAAACTAAATGATCATAGAGGCTATATTTTACTGGTTTGTAGTCATAAACATGGTGTAAGCATGCTCCAAGTGAACCAAATAAAGCACTCGAAGGAGAACACCACAAATTCATGCTTCAATATGATAAAAACAACTCATGATTCTTTCAATGGCACATTAAGCACTCTCGGATATTTGAGACAAGTCATGCTACAATAACAAACACTAAGCATAGAATTAAAATAACATCTAGCATGACATGAAAAAGTCAAGCCACAGTCTATACAAGATTCTATTTGAACCTTTATAAGCACGAAAACTGGAGTACTGCTTTCCAACACTAATCATTTTATACTAAACAAAAACTCTCCAAGAGATATAGCAATGAAATAAGAGAGTACTAGCATAACTCTACTAGAACTAACAGCTCTGAATAAGAGATGCATGAAAAACGGGAGCTAAAAGGATTTGCAGCAGCTAGAAGAAAAATTAAGAATACAAGCATAACGAGTATTCATATGAAAAAGATGAGCGTGTCTCTATCCCACACAAAGAATGCAGGGTTCCAAACATATTATTGCAGCAAGGAAAACAAAATAAAACAAAAGAAAACAAACAGACGCTCCAAGTAAAATTCATAAGATGTGACCGAATAAAAATATAGTTTCACTAGAAGTGACCTGATAAATTTTTGATGATGAAGGGGTGCCTTGGGAATCCCCAAGCTTAGACGATTGAGTATTCTTAGAATTTGCTGGGATGAACCACGGGGTCATCCCCAAGCTTTGGCTTTGCACTCTTCTTGATCACATTATATCACCCTCTTCTCTTGACCCTTGAAAACTACCTTCACACCACACTCAATGTAATTCACATTAGAGGGTTAGTGCACAATCAAAAATTCACATGTTCTGCATGGACACAAGAATTATTAATACTTTTAAACATTAGCTACAGCCACTGATGTTTCGTGAAGCAAAGAAATCTACTCGACATAGTAAAAGAGAGAATGCAAGTAAAAAGGCAGAATCCGTCAAAACCAGAAAAATTTTCTAAGAAGAATTTTTTTGGGGGCACTTACATTGCTCAAATCGAAAAACGTAAAGAACAAAAAAGTTTCGAAATTAGCCGAGGAATAAGCATAAAAAAATTCTGGTCATTTTCATCTTTATGTGAATTATGCGATTTTTTACAGTGGACAGCAGAAAACTGTTTTCTACACAGAAATCCAAAACCAACACCAACTTTTGCTAGAAACTTTAATTGGCACAACTAATACATGAAAATAAAGATACAAATGAGTTGCTACAGAAGTAAACAACACCTTGACTCAATGAAAACAGAGAAAAACAAAGCAAAAATAAAACCATGGGTTATCTCCCAAGAAGTGTTTTTCTTTAACGCCTTTTAGCTAGGCCTAGAAAAATAGAATCAAGTATTTTCAAATGGAGAGGCATTAAAATCAAGATAAGGAAATTCCTCAATAATGCATTGTATTTTATCTAAATGAGTTCCATATGTTCCTATCTTAGAAATTTTAGGTTTACTACTCTTATCAAATAAATTTTCAGGAACAATCCAATCAAAGTTCTTTTCTTGGGCTTCATGCAGTGCTACTAATTTAAAGGGGATTGGTATTTTCTTCTCCTTTTCACTTTTGGGTTCGGCTTTTTCAAGAGCACCAACAACATTTACACATGATCCTAACATGTTAAAATGATCAAAAACTTTTCTACCTTCTATAACAACATCTCCAAATTCTTTAAGCATGGTTTCTAAGATAGAAATTCTTTTTTCAATATCTTCAATATTATTAAAGTTGAGGAATATTTGCTACAGTATGCGGTGAAGGTTAACAAACCTAGCTTCCAACATGTGAATTAAAGAAGTTGCAGCAGTTTCATAATTTGGAGCAAGCTCTACTATGGATTTTTCCTCAAATTTTTCATGCTTACTAACATGATCAAAGAATTCTTTAATGGTATCTGTCGTGGGATAATCACGGCAGACGTTACCGGGGGTAACTTATCTTGGGGCAATTCGACTCTGGTGTTTGGGAGAGGGTTTTGCTCAGGGGAAATCATGGTGATAAGCGATCTGGTAGCCGGCAATCAAGTCGCCGAGTCTCCGATCTAGATCTTATTATATCAACTCTGGTATTACAAAGGATAATCGAATAGCTAGTGAATCTCGTGTCTGTCTAATCTAACCCTAGGGGCCAGCTTATATAATATCCGGACCCCCTGGCTTCCTGTCCAAGGCAGACTCGGAGTCCTACCTGGGCACTGCTCACAAACCCTAAGCTTCCTTATCGAAACCCACAATCCGGGTTGCGAGGCCTACACTCTTGGGTCTTCTAGAAACTCCTTCTCCTTAAGCCGGGTCTTGCACAACTCCCTTTGGGCCGAATTACACCTTGACGTTAGCCTACCGGGTTATCATCCCTCCATCAGTAGTCCCCAGAATAGCTTGGGCTTCACGAGATCCTCCTTGAAGCGCATGCTATTCCCTGCAAAAATAACAATCATACAATTTCATAAAATGCCGGGTTAGAGTGCCTTGATAAACGGCTAGGCCTAACTCCTCAGGTGGTCCATATATAACCCGGCTTTCTCCGAGTCCAACGTCACTTTCCCGGGTCAACGTCACTTTGTTCGCCAATTAATCCGAATATCGCGGAAACGATTCGCTCCAATCCTTTCTGGATATCCCGCATAGGCACTTAACCACTTATCCCATAAAATCCGGACGGGTATCCCACCTCCCGAAATTTTTGGCTCCCGCTCTCTCGTCTAGGGTTTCTCACCCGCACATATAAATAAGCACCTTAGGGGTAACCCTAAACCTACAACTCCATTTCCCCCATCTTCCCAATCTCCTTCATCTTCAACCTCCATCGGCGCTCCCTTGCTCGAGCTTGACATCACGCCGCCACGGAGCCCGCGGAGGAGCAACCGGAAGCGAGCCGCCGCCGCCTGCGCTCCGCTTCTGCCCGCACCGCGCCGCCGTCAACCACCGCCACCGCGCCGCCGAGCTGCGCACCGGAGGACCCCGAAGGTCACCGCAACTGCGCCATCTGTCGCCGCCGCGCTCTCCTCCAAGCCCCGCCGGTGAGTTCCCCGCATCCATGAATCTAACCCTTAAAATTCACTCGAACTAGATTGGATCTTGGTTCCGCTTCGTAGATGGCTTTCTTGCTCCGTGATAATTAAGTAGTCCACGTTCCGTTTCTTCCCAATCAGCGCGTAAATTAGATCAATAGTATACCTCCATTAATCATGGTCACCAATTCCTCGGTAAATTTCTAAGTCTAGATCCAATTTATCAACATTTTTCATAACTGCCTTTTGATACCCAGACATCCTGTAATTTCCGGGTCTTTTAGCTGCTCTTTGGTTAACCGGACAAACAATCATTTTCCGGGTCTTAGTTACTCATACTCTGCACTTTTCACCTCCTGTTTTGTAGACTACGCAAATGGCACCCAAGAACAAGGGAAAACAGCCGGCGAAAGCAAGGCCGACTCAGTCCATATCTGCCAACTGGGCAAGGTCCACCGTGACCCGGGCTAAGTTAGATGAGCTCGCTGAGTCGGGCGTCCTCCCTTCCCAGGAGGAGATTCACTGGCGAGTCTCGGGTGATGAGACCCGGCCCACACCCGGCTCTAATGAGGTAATTTGCTTTGTCGAGCATGTGATCCGGGGATTCCGTCCCCCGGGTCATTATTTTTTCCGTGAGCTTCTTAGCCACTATGGCCTCCGAATCTTTGACATAGGGCCCAACTCTATGTTAAACATCACCCACTTTATCATTCTCTGCGAATCTTATCTATGCGTCCCCCCAAACCTTGCTCTGTTCCTTGAATTGTTCCAATGCAAACTGTGCCGTGAAAGCGGTGACGGGGCCCTCTTGGCTTGCGGCGGAGTGTCGATCCAGAGGCGGAAGAATTCGCCGATGCCGACTCTGAGCCTCAACTCCCATGTTAAACACTGGCAGAAATCCTTCTTCTATTGCCGGGACACCTCCCCACCCGGCGAAAAGAGATTGCCGGGTTTCTCGGAGGGCCTCCTCGATCTCTCCGATACTTTCAATGCATTTGCCTCTGAGTCGGATAGGGAGTCCATCCAGCCCCTCTTAGCCAAACTTGCTGTCCTATCCGCCCAAGGTCTCCTTGGGCTTAATTTAGTTAAAACTTGGGTGAAATTCCGGATCCAGCCCAATTCCATCCGGCCTAAGCTGATGTCCGAGTATTCCGGACACGTCACAGATTCGCTCCGATACTCTTTGAGGAACTATCCGTCTGCTGATACAAATAAGATTATCAAAAGTTTCTTGACTGAGAAAGCGGAAGTGATCCGGAACATAGCCGGTTTGGAGCCATACACCTGAGACCACCCGGCTCCTGCGGTAAGATTCGGCCTTTACTCTTCTGCTCTTGTGCTTTTACTTGATACAATCACTAGACTTTTTTACCACGCATTTATTTCAGGCAGGTAGCGCCTTCTGGAACATCGAGACTCCCCTACCTCCGAAAACCCGGAAGAGGAAGAGGAGGCGGCTGACCCGGAAGAAGGTACCATCCGGGTTTCACCCCTTTTAATTTCTATTAATTTGCCTTTCCATACTTTCTCTTTTTCCGACTGTGTACTATGCTTCTCAGGACTGGAGGATAAGGAGGACGGGGAAGATAAGGAAGACCCGGAGGAGACCGAGAGCGACGAAAGCGAGGCAGACCCGGAATCTGTGGTTGGGGCCAAGAGGAAACCCCGAGGGGCCGTGTTCAAGGTTCCATACTCCTCCATGTCCTCCAAACCATATTCATTTGCTAACATGCGCGAGCTTAATCAACAATTGTCCAACTCACCATTGAAGGATCCCCCTCAGGTCAAGCGCAGGGTAACCCGGAACTCCCCGGGTGAGGATCCCCTCAACCCGGGTATCCCTACGTCCCCAGTTCGCCGCACCGGTACTTCCCAATCTCATCCTCCCAATTCACCTCAAAGACATCCTTCTCCCAATCACCCCCTAGCTGGACAACTCCGAGTCTCACTTTCTCAATCTTTATCAGCCTCATCCGGATCTTCCAACGAGCTTCCAGCGGACTTCGTGGTGAACACTGGGTAAGTTGTATTTCTGGTTATCCGGTATACTAGCTCTTTCAATATCATTCACTCATTGGCACTAACCATTTATTTTACTTTCTTTAGTGTCCAGGTTACAGTCAGTGACCCGGACAACATGGATGTGGATAACCGGGAAACTGAGGATCCGGTTGACAACGTGAACGCCGCGACTGGCGGCGCTGAAGAAGAAGAAGAAGACCAAGGAAGAGACCCACTGACAGACCCGGCCAGGCAGGATGCCGAGTCTCCCATTCCATCAGATGGACCCGGGGATGACGACGTCGAGGTTGTGGGCGCGAGGATGGGTGATCCCAATCCTGACACCCAGGCAACCCGGGTATCGCCCTCGAGGCAGGAAAAGACTCCACCTCCGAGTAACCCGGCCGCCGGCTCTTCCGGTAAAAAGCCTGATGATATGAGCTTCGCCGAGATGCTTGACGCTCTGCATACCCTGAGAGCTGACGAAGAAGGCATTCTAGAAGCCTTGATCGCCAAGCACGAGGTAAATTCAACTAGTACTGCCCATATATTTGTCTAGTCCCCAAGTTCCGAGTGAAATTATGCATAATTTACTTGGAACTTTCATAGCATATCCGACTGATATTCCTTTTTTGTCCGACTAACACTTCCTTATGTTTCCACGCAGGCATACGTAACCCACTCTGAGGAAGTGTTGGCTAAAACCAACAAACTCCTCGAGGTGGAGACGAAGCTGCGTGAAACGGTTGAAGCTGATGCCAAGAAACTGGGGAAGCTGGCGAGAAAGTATAGAAAGAGAGCTCATGCTGCCGAGGACGAACTGACCAAGCTATCTGCTCAGATTGCCGATACTCACCGTGCTTTGATTGGTAATGATTCCCAACTCACTAATTGTAACCCGGATTTTTCATTCTTATAAACACTCGGAATTCCTTACTCGGATCTTTCTCTTTTTCTGCAGGGCCGGATGATGAGATTCCGGATGAGGATGACATAGCGAAGCTGAAGACCATAAAAAGCACCATCCGGCAACTCTGTGCCGGCACCAAATGGGTTCTTCAAGCTTTGAAGTGGCCGGGTACTGGGTGTGGTGGTCTGAGCACACTGCTTGATGCGTGCTCCACCATCCCCGAGTGGATCGAGCACTGGAAACGCTCGTCATGCCGGGTTGGAATGACCCGGGGGCTTGCGCTGGCTAAAGCGTACTTTCCCAAGCTTGAGCCGGCAAAGCTCGTTGGTTGGTTTCCAGAGTTCAACACTGATGGCTCCAAGTTTTCAGCCAAGAACTACAAGGCCATCCAGAAAGAGGTTCGTCACTCGGCTAGCCTGATTGCCGACAGTCTGGATGTCAGTCTGATTGTTCCACCATACGACGCTGAGGATAAGCCAATTCAGTCGGATCTTCCGAAGCCTTATGATATGCTAGCACGGTGGAAGGCGGAAGTTGCTCAACTGAGGGAAGAGGCCGCGAAGAAGAAAGCTGAGGCCGATACTGCGCCTACAACCTCTACGCCGGTTGTTCCTCATCCTGCGCGTGCCGGTACTACTGCTGACCCGGATGCTGCTGCCGCAAAGACTGTTGAAGAGCAAGTCAAGGACCAAGACCCGGCTGGCAAGGACAAGGTTGACGACTCGACCCTGGAGGCCGAGTGAACTTTTATCTGCTACCGTCTCAAACACTTCATTCGGCCAATGGGCCTTTAAAACAATTATTCTTTTGATAGTGCGCATGTGCACTTGTTGATACTACTATCCTGGTTTGTAATACGTTTAAAACCTTAATATCTTTCATGGCCCTTCTGTCCTTTGCGTGGATTTGATATTTCTTAACTTTGAGCTTTTTCGTTCCTGGTTTTTCGACTTTCGCTATGGTTCCTTTTGCGATACTCGGTTTCCGGGTCTCATGGGTTTTGACATGTGGACTTTTTCTAAGTCCCCAAGTCCCCAAGACTCGGATTTTTGGGTTTTTGAGCTGAATAGCTAGATAATTTGTTTCTTTTTTCAAATTTCCAAGCCCCCAAGGCCCGAATTTCCGAGTCTAGTGCGTTGGATTTTTTCAAAAGAACAAATTGTTTCTGCTAAGGCCCAAAACCTAGAGCCATTCACATAGGTTTGAAGCTATGCTTAATATACTTTGAGTTTCCGGCTGTTAACCTTGTGCTCTGCATAACTTCTGGTTTAGATGACCCTTTTGACCTTCTTCTACTATAAGCCGGCTTTCGCGTGGATAATCAATGTTGCTATAGCTGTACAAAGACAGGGTCATGCAAGTCCCGTTGGGCATCATGACTGATTGTAATCATACACTAGCAAAGCATGCCACTGTAGTGCGAGTCGCATCAAGCTTAAGCAAGAAAAGTCAAGAAAGTTTGGCTCTATTGTCCGGTTATAAGCTTGCAGCCGTACTTATTACAAGCAATCGGCCCTTATAACCCAATGGCATCATGGCCGGGTCTTTGAGTTTGCAACTGTGCTATTCAAGCAATCAGCCCCCAAGACCTAGATGTATGCAATTTACTAGAAAAACTAACATATTAAGAACAGTAAATAATACTTACCTGGAAAAGAGATAGAAAATAACAGAAATAAAAACTTGACAAAGAACGCATAGAAAGGAATATTTTGTTCAGCCATCTCTTTATTGATATGAGAAAAGTTAGGTCAGCAAGCCGCCTCATTAAAAACCTTCCAGTCCCCTTAGGTACCCTGGATAGGAATAGAGTGCGTCTGAAACCTGCTGCCTGTTACATCGTGTAATTCCACTTGTGAATCTAGTCTATTCTAGGTGTATGTAACACCTGGGGTGTTACCTGTTTGTTTTCTTTTTGCTTGCATCATCTGCATCCCATAAGCATTGCATCATGTTTTCCAAACCACTCAAAACTTCAAAACAATTTAAATTGTTCAAAACCCTAATTGTAACTGCAAACAACAAATTCAAATCAAATCACTCATTTAAATTGTTGGTTTTAATCAAACCATTAATTCAATCAATTAATTAAATCACCTTCAAATTCAAATCACATATTTTCAAACAAAATCAATTTGAAACTATAAGAAAAATAACAACCAAAATATTCTTTGTTTCCTTGTTCCCATTTAAGTCTTTTGGGTCACCTTATGAAATTGTTGGTTTTGATAATCCCTTTTTAATATCCAAAAATCACTCACATTTGGTTTATTCCCCAAACAGCAGTTTATTTTCCAAACTTTAGAAAACAAATCTTGGAAATTGTTTTCTTCTAACCTAAATAACTAACCTAATTTTCCCTAGAATTTTTGCTAACCTAAAAGCCTCTATTTGCTTCCTTTTCTATTTTGCTACAAAAAAAAAACATGAAACAAAAATAATACAAAGGAGAAAATGCAGCCCAGCCTTTCTTCCTCTCAGCCCAACCCCATCCTCTTTTCTCCCCAGCCCACCAAATTTTCTGGCCCGCTACCCTTTCGCTCGGTTGTCGTCTTCCTCCCCTCCCTGACGTCATGTCTGTACGACAGCTACCGAACCGTCGATCAATCTCTCCCTCCGCTCGATGCTCGCCGTACGAGCTCACTCTCCCCCCTTAAGTATCCCTCTGCCTTTCCCCTCTGCAACCCTAGCCCATTCTCTAACCCTAGCGCCGCCGTCTCACCTCTCTCCCCCCCCCAATTCCTCTGTCTCTGAACCTCGTCCACCATCACCGTAAGTCGTGGTCGCTGTTGGACGCGGCGGGCTCGCCACGGCCATCTCGAGACTCCCCTGCCGGCGGGAATGGAACTAGGGGTTGACCCTCGTCGGATTTGGTGAAGGCTCGGGGGCGAGAGGTTGGCCGAGTCGACGGCGCCATCGGTGTTATCTCGCCGACGCCGGCCATCTCCGCCACCGACCGCTTCCACGAGCAGCCGCAGGTGCGCTCCCCTTCCTCCTCCCTACCTCTACTGATCGTACCCGTACTCTACACCCACGTCCCGCACCCGAGTCCATACCCTGAACCCACACGTCCATCGCCAGCATCTCACCCGTCGTGCACCACCGGAGAACACCGTCGAGCGCTGCTTGTTTCGTCGGGTTCAGAGAAAGCCCCGACCTGTCGAAGTTCAGTTAAGTTCAGATTTTGCGCGCAGAGTTAAGCCTATAGCCACACCTGCTCGTGTTCTGTCACGAAACGCAAGCGTACCGCTCTGGTACCGTTCCCCTAGCGCGCAGCGGGCGCCCACGGTTCGATCCCCGCGCGGCGCACCCCTTTTTTCTCCCCTTATTCCATCCAGCGCTGGGCCCCACATGTCATCCACCTTGGCTGCCACACCAGCACCACAGCGCCACGCTGTCCCCCTGGCCCACGGGCAGTGGCTAGGGGTAGAAAACGGTGCGGTAACAACTGTCAACACGTTTCTGTTTATTTGCTATTTCTTTTAAAATGGCAGAAATAAACCCTAAACCAAAACCTTAATAACTTTTAATCTAAAACTCCAAACAATACAAGTTGTATATGTTTATTGCTCCAAATTTAATAATCTTTCCAAATATTCTATTTGTGTACTGTTTTGCAATTTCCAAATACATTTAAAATTCAAATTTGAATAATTCAATTGTAATTTGCAACAATTCATAAATAATTCATACTAATTCCAAATAAAGAAAATAAAATATGTTTTCCATACCATTTTGAATAACCTTTTCAAATATAAATTTTGTTTCATGGTTTGAATAATTTAAATTGCCTAAATAATTTAATACTTGGTTAATTCATTTAAAATTGATAAAATCATAAATTGCTCAAAATAAAATAATTTTGAACATGCAAAATATGTTTTCAAACCATCAAAGTGTGGACTTTTCAAATGTGAGTTTGAAATTATGTTTTGAACAAATAAAAACTTCAATTGAATTCAAACTTGTTTCCAATTCATTTAAAACTTGTTTAATATTGTTTAATTCATAATTAAATTATCCTAATTCCAATTTCAATATTTGAAACATGTAATCCAACTAAAATTTGATGTTCTTTTCAAATATAAATTTTGTTACTTGTTTTGAACACTTTAACTTGATGAAAACAACAATTGCTTGTGAGACATGTTTAAGTAACCAAAATTTCCAATCTTAACCAATAATTTCCAAACTTGTTAAACCTTATTTCAATTGGTTCTATTGTTGTTAGTTTGCTGTTTTCCTCATCCATGCATCATGCTAATCCACCCTCACCTGTTGATTAGTCGGAAAACAATTGTTTCAACCATAATTCATGGGCTGTTCATATGCAACTCAAATTGCATATGGGTCCATTTAAATTTGTTTATCTTGTCAACTAGTTTACCTTGATGCATCTTTAAACCTGTCATGCATCCATATCTAGATCATGCTGGATCTTTTGCCGTAGTAGTAATTGTTGCATCCGGTGTTTGTTCGAGGTTCATTGCTTCTTCCCGGATAGGACGTTGAGATGATGTGAGCAACGACAAGTTCTGCTACCTTGCGGGATCTCAGGCAAGTATACTCACTTGCTGCCATATGGCTGCCTTTCATCACTTGTTACCGATACTTTCCGTTGTTCTTTTCTGCTAGCCTTAGTAGTAGTTGTTTCTGTTACGAACCCATCACATGAATCCCTTAACCTTGTTATTGCCTCACCTCCACACCTATAACCATTGCTTGTGCCCGTGTCTTACTAGCATGCTTAGGTTGTTTTGCTCGAGTCTGTTACCCGTTACTTTCCGTTACTAGATTGCTTTTATTGTTCTGGGGGCTCGATGTTAATCAATCAACCTGTTATTAATAATATGCTGATAAGGCACCGGCAGGAGGCCCTAAGTGGTTTTGTGGCCTGCTAGTGTCGACCCTAATAGGAAAAGGGTCTTGTCTACTGATCCATGATGAGCGTGCTCACCGCATCCGGGTGGTAGTATGGGACCCCCCTCGACTTAGACCTGATCTGCAGCTTGTCCGAAGAGCCACACTTAGTTCGGGTGTTCCATTTGCTCCTTGCATAATGGGTTGATCACCCATGGTTACTGATGATGATGATGATGCATATAGGGAGAGGCATGTGGTGCCGGGGGGTGTGGTTTTCACCCCTGCGCTTAGCGGACTGGCCGGGACCTTATAGCTCCGTGGCTCCTAGGATGGGTTGTAGAGATGGTTTGGGTCGTGTCAAGCCAACCTGAGTTTTAGTTGGTGGCTTGAGTGTGTACGGGTACTGGAGCACACCCTGCAGGGATAAATCTTCTCGAGAAGCCGTGTTTTCCGCGGTTATGGATTACTTGGTGAAAGTACTGGCTAACAAGTACTCAGACAACTTACACCTAACTAATGATAACTTGACTAGTAATAGTCTTATTGACACAACAACCTGATCCATTATTCATTAAACCAACTGTGTGAGTTATCCTCGGATTGCTTCTTTGGATAAGGGGCGAGATCCAGGATGGGTTTGTTTGGATTTACTTTCAGTTGGTTACTATCCTTGATCTTATCTTCTTTCTGTTAGCCGGAAGTGGTAGAATTTTCTGTAGTTGGTTAGTGCAGCCGCTGTCGCTTATTTGCAACAACCCCTTCCTTCCCGTTGATCCTAAAGTATTTGTATCTTGTGATGACTGGCTACGCCGGTATCTTGTGAGTATGGGTTTATCCACTTGCCAGTACTTAACCGTACTGACCCACGAATCCTTTTTCGTGGCTGCAAATTCCAACTTGCAGTCAACAGGTTTGAAGTCTGACGACGTTAGCTTGGGAATCCCTCCGGCTTGGCCTGGGCAGGGATTGGACGCTCTCGGTTATCTTCAGGACTCTTAGTCCAATTTGGATCTTGTCCGTAGCCGGACGCTATGTTGTTGTCCTTCGCTGTTATTTGGATCTTTGTAATGTATCAGTTGTATCCCTGGCTCGTCTGAGTCATCTTGTATCTATCTGTTTCTGTTGTAATTGTGGAATATTCGTGAACTATTGTAATGTTATCACAAGTGGCAACCTGGAATCGGTTATTATGTGGATTTTGGCGGGAATGCTGAAATCTGCATAGTGCCCGATCTCGGGGCGTCACAAATGGTATCAGAGCCTTGGTTCCGATTCCCGAGATTGTTTCGATACGAATGGCTATCGAAGCAACGGGTCCGCAAAGCCTGTAGGATAACCTCGCTAACGGTCGTTGTTTCTAGAGTTTAAAAAAACTATTTCTGCTAAACTATTTTGGAAAACCTCTCAATAGGATTCTTGTTTTCTCCTTATCCATATTCTATTTCCCCTCCCATCCTATTTGTTTTGGAGCCTACTCTCGTACTCAATCTTTCAAAGTGTTAGGATCCTACGTGGGTGGCCGTTTTCTGAGCCCTTAACCTAATAGGTTCGATCATCGGAAGATTTCCTGGTGGAAGAACATCGTCATCAGCCCGAGACGGAATCTCTTGTTAGTGGTGTCGAGGAGATCAACCGGAAGCACGAAGAATCGATAGTCGAACCTCTTTCCCCTCCCGGGTTAGCAGGTGGATTGCGAGGGCGCAATCCCTTGTTAGTGGTGTCGTCTGTAACACCTGGGGTGTTACCTGTTTGTTTTCTTTTTGCTTGCATCATCTGCATCCCATAAGCATTGCATCATGTTTTCCAAACCACTCAAAACTTCAAAACAATTTAAATTGTTCAAAACCCTAATGGTAAATGCAAACAACAAATTCAAATCAAATCACTCATTTAAATTGTTGGTTTTAATCAAACCATTAATTCAATCAATTAATTAAATCACCTTCAAATTCAAATCACATATTTTCAAACAAAATCAATTTGAAACTATAAGAAAAATAACAACCAAAATATTCTTTCTTTCCTTGTTCCCATTTAAGTCTTTTGGGTCACCTTATGAAATTGTTGGTTTTGATAATCCCTTTTTAATATCCAAAAATCACTCACATTTGGTTTATTCCCCAAACAGCAGTTTATTTTCCAAACTTTAGAAAACAAATCTTGGAAATTGTTTTCTTCTAACCTAAATAACTAACCTAATTTTCCCTAGAATTTTTGCTAACCTAAAAGCCTCTATTTGCTTCCTTTTCTATTTTGCTACAAAAAAAACCATGAAACAGAAATAATACAAAGGAGAAAACGCAGCCCAGCCTTTCTTCCTCTCAGCCCAACCCCATCCTCTTTTCTCCCCAGCCCACCAAATTTTCTGGCCCGCTACCCTTTCGCTCGGTTGTCGTCTTCCTCCCCTCCCTGACGTCATGTCTGTACGACAGCTACCGAACCGTCGATCAATCTCTCCCTCCGCTCGATGCTCGCCGTACGAGCTCACTCTCCCCCCTTAAGTATCCCTCTGCCTTTCCCCTCTGCAACCCTAGCCCATTCTCTAACCCTAGCGCCGCCGTCTCACCTCTCTCCCCCCCCCAATTCCTCTGTCTCTGAACCTCGTCCACCATCACCGTAAGTCGTGGTCGCTGTTGGACGCGGCGGGCTCGCCACGGCCATCTCGAGACTCCCCTGCCGGCGGGAATGGAACTAGGGGTTGACCCTCGTCGGATTTGGTGAAGGATCGGGGGCGAGAGGTTGGCCGAGTCGACGGCGCCATCGGTGTTATCTCGCCGACGCCGGCCATCTCCGCCACCGACCGCTTCCACGAGCAGCCGCAGGTGCGCTCCCCTTCCTCCTCCCTACCTCTACTGATCGTACCCGTACTCTACACCCACGTCCCGCACCCGAGTCCATACCCTGAACCCACACGTCCATCGCCAGCATCTCACCCGTCGTGCACCACCGGAGAACACCGTCGAGCGCTGCTTGTTTCGTCGGGTTCAGAGAAAGCCCCGACCTGTCGAAGTTCAGTTAAGTTCAGATTTTGCGCGCAGAGTTAAGCCTATAGCCACACCTGCTCGTGTTCTGTCACGAAACGCAAGCGTACCGCTCTGGTACCGTTCCCCTAGCGCGCAGCGGGCGCCCACGGTTCGATCCCCGCGCGGCGCACCCCTTTTTTCTCCCCTTATTCCATCCAGCGCTGGGCCCCACATGTCATCCACCTTGGCTGCCACACCAGCACCACAGCGCCACGCTGTCCCCCTGGCCCACGGGCAGTGGCTAGGGGTAGAAAACGGTGCGGTAACAACTGTCAACACGTTTCTGTTTATTTGCTATTTCTTTTAAAATGGCAGAAATAAACCCTAAACCAAAACCTTAATAACTTTTAATCTAAAACTCCAAACAATACAAGTTGTATATGTTTATTGCTCCAAATTTAATAATCTTTCCAAATATTCTATTTGTGTACTGTTTTGCAATTTCCAAATACATTTAAAATTCAAATTTGAATAATTCAATTGTAATTTGCAACAATTCATAAATAATTCATACTAATTCCAAATAAAGAAAATAAAATATGTTTTCCATACCATTTTGAATAACCTTTTCAAATATAAATTTTGTTTCATGGTTTGAATAATTTAAATTGCCTAAATAATTTAATACTTGGTTAATTCATTTAAAATTGATAAAATCATAAATTGCTCAAAATAAAATAATTTTGAACATGCAAAATATGTTTTCAAACCATCAAAGTGTGGACTTTTCAAATGTGAGTTTGAAATTATGTTTTGAACAAATAAAAACTTCAATTGAATTCAAACTTGTTTCCAATTCATTTAAAACTTGTTTAATATTGTTTAATTCATAATTAAATTATCCTAATTCCAATTTCAATATTTGAAACATGTAATCCAACTAAAATTTGATGTTCTTTTCAAATATAAATTTTGTTACTTGTTTTGAACACTTTAACTTGATGAAAACAACAATTGCTTGTGAGACATGTTTAAGTAACCAAAATTTCCAATCTTAACCAATAATTTCCAAACTTGTTAAACCTTATTTCAATTGGTTCTATTGTTGTTATTTTGCTGTTTTCCTCATCCATGCATCATGCTAATCCACCCTCACCTGTTGATTAGTCGGAAAACAATTGTTTCAACCATAATTCATGGGCTGTTCATATGCAACTCAAATTGCATATGGGTCCATTTAAATTTGTTTATCTTGTCAACTAGTTTACCTTGATGCATCTTTAAACCTGTCATGCATCCATATCTGGATCATGCTGGATCTTTTGCCGTAGTAGTAATTGTTGCATCCGGTGTTTGTTCGAGGTTCATTGCTTCTTCCCGGATAGGACGTTGAGATGATGTGAGCAACGACAAGTTCTGCTACCTTGCGGGATCTCAGGCAAGTATACTCACTTGCTGCCATATGGCTGCCTTTCATCACTTGTTACCGATACTTTCCGTTGTTCTTTTCTGCTAGCCTTAGTAGTAGTTGTTTCTGTTACGAACCCATCACATGAATCCCTTAACCTTGTTATTGCCTCACCTCCACACCTATAACCATTGCTTGTGCCCGTGTCTTACTAGCATGCTTAGGTTGTTTTGCTCGAGTCTGTTACCCGTTACTTTCCGTTACTAGATTGCTTTTATTGTTCTGGGGGCTCGATGTTAATCAATCAACCTGTTATTAATAATATGCTGATAAGGCACCGGCAGGAGGCCCTAAGTGGTTTTGTGGCCTGCTAGTGTCGACCCTAATAGGAAAAGGGTCTTGTCTACTGATCCATGATGAGCGTGCTCACCGCATCTGGGTGGTAGTATGGGACCCCCCTCGACTTAGACCTGATCTGCAGCTTGTCCGAAGAGCCACACTTAGTTCGGGTGTTCCATTTGCTCCTTGCATAATGGGTTGATCACCCATGGTTACTGATGATGATGATGATGCATATAGGGCGAGGCCTGTGGTGCCGGGGGGTGTGGTTTTCACCCCTGCGCTTAGCGGACTGGCCGGGACCTTATAGCTCCGTGGCTCCTAGGATGGGTTGTAGAGATGGTTTGGGTCGTGTCAAGCCAACCTGAGTTTTAGTTGGTGGCTTGAGTGTGTACGGGTACTGGAGCACACCCTGCAGGGATAAATCTTCTCGAGAAGCCGTGTTTTCCGCGGTTATGGATTACTTGGTGAAAGTACTGGCTAACAAGTACTCAGACAACTTACACCTAACTAATGATAACTTGACTAGTAATAGTCTTATTGACACAACAACCTGGTCCATTATTCATTAAACCAACTGTGTGAGTTATCCTCGGATTGCTTCTTTGGATAAGGGGCGAGATCCAGGATGGGTTTGTTTGGATTTACTTTCAGTTGGTTACTATCCTCGATCTTATCTTCTTTCTGTTAGCCGGAAGTGGTAGAATTTTCTGTAGTTGGTTAGTGCAGCCGCTGTCGCTTATTTGCAACAACCCCTTCCTTCCCGTTGATCCTAAAGTATTTGTATCTTGTGATGACTGGCTACGCCGGTATCTTGTGAGTATGGGTTTATCCACTTGCCAGTACTTAACCGTACTGACCCACGAATCCTTTTTCGTGGCTGCAAATTCCAACTTGCAGTCAACAGGTTTGAAGTCTGACGACGTTAGCTTGGGAATCCCTGCGGCTTGGCCTGGGCAGGGATTGGACGCTCTCGGTTATCTTCAGGACTCTTAGTCCAATTTGGATCTTGTCCGTAGCCGGACGCTATGTTGTTGTCCTTCGCTGTTATTTGGATCTTTGTAATGTATCAGTTGTATCCCTGGCTCGTCTGAGTCATCTTGTATCTATCTGTTTCTGTTGTAATTGTGGAATATTCGTGAACTATTGTAATGTTATCACAAGTGGCAACCTGGAATCGGTTATTATGTGGATTTTGGCGGGAATGCTGAAATCTGCATAGTGCCCGATCTCGGGGCGTCACAGTGTAGTAGGGACGCAGCTGAGCCACGTTCCATGGTCTTTCTCTTTCTTGCATAGATGAAGTTGTATGAGCGGTGTCATTGACAGTAGCCGACTCTTCCCTTGCATCTACCAAGTAATACGATCCATTGTGCAGATTCCGGCTTATGATAAACGGTCCTTCCCATGGTGGAGATAACTTGTGCTTTCCTTCCTTTGACTGTACCAGGCGCAGAACCAGATCCCCTTCCTGGAAGACCCGGGTTTTGACCCGCTGGCTATGATATCTCCTCAGGTCCTGCTGGTATATGGCTGATCTTTCCAAAGCTTGTTCCCTGTGTTCTTCTAACATATCCACGGCGTCCTGCCGGGTCTTCTCGTTCTCCACTTCGACGTAAGCCGACACTCGAGGCGAATCGTGAATGATATCACTCGGCAATACTGCCTCTGCACCATAAACCATAAAAAACGGTGTCATCTGAGTGGATCTGTTAGGTGTGGTGTTAGTTCCCCAAACCACTGATGGTAACTCCTCAACCCATGCGCCAGCAGCTCTGATGCATGGGACTCGCAGCCGTGGTTTTAATCCACGAAGTAACTCCTGATTTGCCCTTTCCACTTGTCCATTAGCTTGTGGATGGGCTACTGAAGCTATGTCAAGCCGGATTCCATTGTTCCCACAGAATTTTTCCATCTCGCCTAAGGGCATGTTGGTTCCATTGTCCGTGATTATGCTGTGAGGATACCCAAACCGATAGATAATCCTTTTCAGAAACTTGACTGCCGTAATTGCTTCACAATTGGTAACTGGCATAACTTCAACCCACTTGGTAAATTTATCAATAGCCACCAAGAGATGTGTCTTTTTGCAGGGTGACATGTGAAAGGGGCCAACCATGTCCATACCCCAAACGGCAAACGGCCAGGTTAAAGGAATTGTTTGCAACTCCATAGCCGGCACATGGATTTGGCGAGCGTACCTTTGACATCCATCGCACCTTGCCACCAAGCGTTCCGCGTCTGCTAAGGCTGTGAGCCAGAAGAAACCGTGCCTATATGCTTTGGCCACAAGGGATCTTGTGGATGCGTGATGCCCACAGTCGCCTTCGTGGATCTCTTTCAGGATCTGCCGGCCTTCTTCTGGTGCTACACAGCGCAAGAATACTCCTGCAGCACTCCTCTTATATAGCTCCCCATTGATGATGGAATAGCCCTTTGCTCGTCTCAGAATTTGCCTCGCGAATACTTCCTGCTGCGGTAACTCGCCCCGTGATAGGTAAGCCAGAAATGGCTCTGTCCACTCGGGAACAGCTCGTACTGTGGCCACGAGCTCCAAATCCGGGTCTTGGTTAGCCACCTCTTCCTCAGACTCGGTTTTAACTGATGGCCGCCATAGCTCGTCCAGGAAAACATTGGGTGGAACCGGCTCTCTACGCGAGCCGAGTCTTGCGAGTGCATCTGCTGCCTCGTTCTTTCTCCTGTCAATATGCTCCACCTCATACCCGGAAAAAAACCCGGCAACCCTGTCCACCTCTCTGCGATATGCTGCCATGGTTGCATCCTTCCTATCCCAGGTTCCTGAGACCTGCTGTACCACAAGATCCGAATCTCCATAGCATCGTATCCGCCTGATGTTCATCTCCTTGGCTATTCTCAATCCGTGTAATAATGCTTCATACTCGGCCACATTGTTGGAACAATCAAAGTGGATTTGCAACACGTAGCTCAGCTTATCTCCTTTAGGTGATGTAAGTACTACTCCAGCTCCCTGATCCCTCGTATTGCTTGGAACCATCAAGGGCATTCTAGTGTGAGTCCAATCATTAATGAAATCAACTAAAGCTTGAGACTTGATTGCTGACCTGGGCTCGTAGTTGATGTGATAATCTCCCATCTCGATGGCCCACTTGGCTATTCTACCTGTTGCGTCCGAGTTTCTGATGATATCCGACATTGGTATAGAGCTAACCACTGTTATGGGGTGTTCTTGAAAATAGGGCTTCAATTTCCGGCTGGCCATGAAGACTCCGAAAACCAACTTCTGCCAATGTGGGTAGCGCTGCTTTACTTCTGATAACACCTCGCTGACGTAATAAACCGGCCTCTGGACCGGGTGATCTTTTCCATCCCATTTGCGCTCGACAACAACCACTGCGCTAACCGCCCGGGGCCCAGCCGCAATGTACAGTAGCATGGGCTCTTTGGGACCCGGGGCTGCCAAAACTGGTGCCTCAGATAACTGCTTCTTTAGTGCCTCGAACGCCTCATCCGCCTCTTGGTCCCAAACAAACTTATCAGATTTCCGCAAGAGCCGGTATAATGGAATTGCCTTCTCCCCGAGTCTTGATATAAACCGGCTCAGCGCTGCTATGCACCCTGTAAGCTTCTGGACATGCTTTAGGTTTTCCGGCTTTTTCAGACTCTGGATAGCTTTGATTTTGTCCGGGTTTGCCTCGATTCCTCTCTCGGAAACAATGAATCCGAGTAACTTTCCTGCTGGAACTCCAAACACGCACTTTGTAGGGTTAAGTTTCATCTGATACCTTCTCAAGTTCTTGAATGTTTCCTTTAGATCATCAATGAACGTTTCCGCTTTCCTGGTCTTGATCACCACATCATCCACATAGGCGTGAACATTGCGCCCAATCTGGTCCTCAAAGCACTTCTGTATGCATCTTTGATAAGTTGCGCCAACATTCTTTAACCCAAAAGTCATGGTTTTGTAACAGAAGGCCCCAAAGGGGGTTGTGAATGATGTTTTCTCCCAGTCTTCCTTCTTGAGCTTGATTTGATGATACCCGGAATATGCATCCAGGAAACATAATAAGTCACTTCCAGCCACTTCATCTATGATCTGATCAATCCTTGGAAGGGCAAACGGATCCTTTGGGCAATGCTTGTTGAGACTTGTATAATCTATGCACATCCTCCACTCGTTGCTCTTTTTCATCACTAGAACCGGATTTGCTAGCCAATCCGGGTGAAATACCTCCATAATAAAGCCGACTGTCAATAGCCGAGCAATTTCTTCCCCTATAGCCCTTCTTCTTTCCTCATTCATTTTTCTCAGGCCCTGCTTCACGGGCCTAGACTTGGGATCAACGTGCAAGCTATGTTCCGCTAACTCTGTAGGGATACCCGGCATATCGCTGGGCGTCCAAGCAAAAACATCTTGATTTGAACGAATAAACTCCACGAGTGCTTTTTCCTGCTCATTGTCGAGGATAGATCCTATAGCAAATTGCTTGGAGGGATCACCTTCGACAAAGGCCACCATCTTGGTATCCTGTGCTGCCTTGAATTTTGCTCTCTCATCCTCCATATTTGGCCTTTTTAACGCTGTCCTGTCATCCGGGTCTACTTGAGACCGATAGTATTTGAGCTCCTCCTTTCTACAAGCTTGTTCCGCCATTGCCGCGTCTCCTTCATCACACTCAGCCGCTATATCCCGGCTCCCATGTATGGTGATGGTCTGCTTGGGACCCGGGATTTTTAGCTGTAGGTATACGTAACACGGTCTGGCCATGAACTTGGCGTAAGCCGGCCTTCCAAATAGCGCGTGATAAGGGCTGCGCAACTTTACCACCTCAAACGTGAGCCACTCCACCCGGAAATTATCCTTTGATTCTCCAAAAGCGACCTCCAAGGTAATCTTTCCCTCAGGGCACGCCGAGTGACCCGGCACAATCCCGTGAAAAATTGTTGAACTTTTCTGTAGCTGAGACTCCTTGAGACCCATGCGTAAGAAAGTTTCCCAATATAAGATGTTGATGCTGCTTCCACCATCCATTAAGACCTTTTTCAGCTCATAACCATTAACCTGTGGCGCAACCACCAATGCCAAGACTCCCGGATGTTCTATTCTTTCCGGGTGATCCCTTTTGCTCCATGTTACATCTTGATCCGACCATCTCAGGTATCTCGGGACAGCCGAGGAAACCGAGTTTACTGCCTTTTTCAGTATCTTTCTATCCTTGTTGGAAGTTCCCGTGGTGTGAACATGGTACTGGCCCAATTGCTTGGGGTTGGCTTGGAAACCTCCAGCTCCTCCCTGATTGTTACCCGGATTACCGCCTCTTGGGTTGCCTGCCGGGGGTGGGTCATTGCCCGGGTTACCACCCGGACCCGGTCCTGCTCCCCGGCCTGTGCCTCGCATTGCTTTCTGTATTTCCTCATTCTTCCATCTTTGCAAATCTACGCACTGTTCCAGCGAATGATTGGTCGGCCTGCCGTTCCTGCTATGGCGAGGACAGGGCATCCTGAAGGCCTCTATGTGATTAGCCGGTCTTGGCGGCCCTTGGTAATTTCCTCCATTAAAGTTTCCACCGTTGAAATTTCCTTCTGCTCTGGGTCTCGTGAACCCGGCTTCTGTATTGGCAACAAACTCGGAACTTCCTTCGTACGAACGCTTATTCTGGTTATTTCCATTGTTTCCTCCATTATTACCCGGCGCAGACCCATTGCCGGTTCTTCCATTATTGCTCGCGTTTGCTTTTGCTTTCTTGTCATCGACGTCCTCTTCTGTGGTATCCGTAGCAGCGTGCTTGTTGCATGCGTCCATCAGCTCTCCCATAGTAACCTCTGAAGCATTCCGACTAGATTTCATGCGTGTTAGCTTTTGCACTAGGGGTATGTACTTGCATGTTTTAGCCATGGCCTGTAGCGCATCCTTTGGCTGAATATCTGTAGATGAGTGAAGTATTTCCATAACCCGGCGCACCCAACTGAGTGCCGACTCTCCCTTCTTCTGGACACATCGCTCTAGATCATCAATTGTGAATAATTTCATGCACGTCCCATGGAAGTGCTTGATAAATGCAACCTTCAGCTCACTCCATGATTTGATAGATCATTTGGGTAAATTGTTGAACCACAGTTTTGCCGCTTCCTCTGACATCATTAAATACATGAACTTGGCTTGAAGATTTTCAGATGCGTTGCGAATCGACATAGCCATCTCATAGCTGCTCAACCAGGTTTCTGGGTCCATAGTCGGCTCGTAGTTCACCACTTTACCCGGTTCCTTGAACTTATCCGGGTAAGGCTCGGCTCTGATGGCGTCCGATAAACACTTAGGCCCGGCTAAAATTGCCGGTGCTGGCCTCACCCGGGAAGCGTGCGACCCGGCGACGGGTGCGGCGGGGGGGGGGGTGCAACTGCTACCGGCCCTCGTACCGCAGACCCGGCTGCTGCACGCCTGGCTCGAGAACTGTCCACGATAGCTTGCGCGGCTGACACCGCAGGTGTTGCTGGTCTACGGGGAGGAGGCGGCATTTGCTGCTGCTCTGCCCTTCGCCGCGCTGAGCTTGTCTGAATATTACCGGTGTTTCCTTTATGCCGGCTTATATACGGCGTTCCATGCATTCCACTCCTATTATCCGGGTAATTGACTTGCTGAGCCACTGCCGTACGCAATAAATCTATCGCCCGCCGGGTCTCCTCCGCGTGGGGTGACTCTCTTACGGGGATTCGATCCAATGCCAATGTTGTTGCATATACATTGTCCATGGGGTTGTTGAAGTGACCTGGTGGCGTATGAAATCGTGACGGTGGTGGTGGTGGTGGTGGTGCTGTATTGCCAACGGCAACCCCTGTCTGCAACGTGGGTAACCCGGTTTGTACGTTGGCCGGCTGTCCCCCACCGGTCGCGGGCTGGTGTACAGTTTCCTGATTCACAGCCGGAATTGGTTGATCTTGGGGTGTGATGAACAGCGTGGTCGGGTTTAGGACTCCACCCGTTGCCGGTAATCTCGTTTGGTATCTTTGATGCGCCCTGGTTGTCTCAACCCGGAGCCGGTTCTCCAATGCATCCAGCTCACGTTGGCGTGTGGCTATCCTTTCTTTTCTGCTTCCACATCTCTCCTTTGTTGCTCCAATGCACGGCGTGCTACATCCAGATCCCTAGCCCGTGCCGCTGCGTTTTCCGGGGTTATTACCGTAGCTAGCACCGTGGGATCCAGGATCAAGTTATTACTGAACAGGGCCGGGTGTTGTGGATTCGAAGGACCCGCCCCTGGCGTCCTGTTCGCCATGAACCCAAACATATTCGCCTGCAACTCGCTATCCGCCGCTCGGCTAGTGACTGAAGCCGACTCTCCGTCAACCCGGGTTAGAACCGGATTTCCGTCAGCCGTATTTTGCTGCTGTGCCAGCGCTCGTGCCGCTCCGACCGTGGCCGTAGTCACATCCCCCTGATTGAGATTGGATGCAGGGGCCGTGTAGACCGCGACCTCGCGCGGGATGCCTGGTGAAGACTCATATTCCTCCTCATCACAACTATCCTCCTCGTACCGGTCCTCCAGCAAGTGCAGGATAGATTCGGTATCATCTTCTCTCATGACCCGGCCATGCGGGGTCCATGCCGGCTCCTCCGGCTGTTCCCTCTTCGTGGTGGGCTCTTCTATTGGGTCCACAGTTCCGACCGATTCTTCTCCATCCGACTGTACGCAGGTTGCTTCTCCTGACACAGAATCATAATCGAAATCATCAGGGATTGAACCGGATGTATGTACCATGCCGATGAAGACGTTGACCCGGTCGATCGTGACGACAGATCCGGATTCGAGCAGATCCGACTCTGGCCCCCAGCCAGAATCGTCCACCATCTTCTCTCCTTCGGGGTTGGTGTAGATCTCGCCAACGACGAGGTTCTTCATGTTCTCCCGAGCTTCTCCCGTGATGTAAACACCCTTGGACGTGAGCCCCATGGTGGGCGCCAACTGTCGTGGGATAATCACGGCAGACGTTACGGGGGTAACTTATCTTGGGGCAATTCGACTCTGGTGTTTGGGAGAGGGTTTTGCTCAGGGGAAATCATGGTGATAAGCGATCTGGTAGCCGTCAATCAAGTCGCCGAGTCTCCGATCTAGATCTTATTATATCAACTCTGGTATTACAAAGGATACTCGAATAGCTAGTGAATCTCGTGTCTGTCTAATCTAACCCTAGGGGCCGGCTTATATAATATCCGGACCCCCTGGCTTCCTGTCCAAGGCAGACTCGGAGTCCTACCCGGGCACTGCTCACAAACCCTAAGCTTCCTTATCGAAACCCACAATCCGGGTTGCGAGGCCTACACTCTTGGGCCTTCTAGAAACTCCTTCTCCTTAATCCAGGTCTTGCACAGCTCCCTTTGGGCCGAATTACACCTTGACGTTAGCCTACCGGGTTATCATCCCTCCATCAGTATCCTTTCCAAGTATAGAACCACTACCTACTGGTATATCTTTCAGGGTGAACTTAGGGCGCAACATGATGAAGAATAACAACGGGGTAACAAAAATAACAACTAGAATAAGAACTATTTTTTTTATAAAGAGAAGCAAACAAGACAAAATAAAATAAACTAAGAAAAACAATAACAAAGTAAAGAGACCAAAAGTGAGAGACTCCCCTTGCAGAAATCCTCTTCCTCCCCGGCAACGGCGCCAGAAAAATAGCTTGATGGTGTAGATCTTACACTCGGTGGGAAACCCCAAGAGGAAGGTATGAAGAGCACAGCAGCAAATTTCCCTCAGAAAGAAACCAAGGTTGGATCTATCAGTAGGAGAAAGAAAACACGTCTGAAGGTTGATGCAGCTGATGTGGCAGGGCGCACTACCGGTTCAGAAGCAACATGGAACCTACACAACACAATCAAATCACTTTGCCCCAACGAAGGGTTGTCAATCTCACCAATTTTGCTGAAAACAAAGAGGTTAAATTCATGGTGTGGAAAATAGTACTTGTTTGTAGTAGATGAAAAGAGAACAGTGATGGCAGTAGGAAAACAGTAGGAACAGTATGAAAACAAAGATTGCAGTGGTTGTATAATCAGTATGTGGAAAATGGATCGGGGTCCACAGTTCACTAGTGGTGTCTCTCCAAAACAGATATACGTCATGTTGGGTAAACAAATTACAGCTAGGCAATTGACAAATATAAAGGTTGCACCGTAGTGCATATCCATGACATGATGGTTACTATGCGATTCATGCAGGCATTACAACAAGATAGATAGACCATTATCCAACTAAATCTATGACTAATAATTCACCCTCAGAATGTCATCCGAGCATACCTTGGGTATTAAGCTGCAAGCAACAGATAATCACAGTAAGCAAAGTGTGTAATGTGAACAATAACATTATCCTTAGACAAAGCATTGTTGTTTTCGTCCTAATGGAAACAACACATCCCCCACTTGTTTACGTTTCTGTCACTCGAGCGTGAGTGAAAGGGAGGCATGAACCCAATATCGAGCATAAATACCTCTTGGAGTTACTAGCATCTACTTGGCTAGATCCTCTACTAGCAACAGAGAGCATGCAAGATCATAAATAACATACACTTGAAAAGAACATGATATATTGATAATCATTGGATATAGCATTCAATATTCACCAGATCCCAGCAAACACAACATGTAGCATTACAATAAGATGATCTTGATCATGTAGGGCAGCTCACAAGATCGAAACATGAGGCATAAAGAGGAGAGAACAACCATCTGGCTACTGCTATGGACCCGTAGTCCAAGGATGAACTACCCACGCATCATTCCGGAGGCGGGCATGGTGGTGTAGAGCCCTCCCGTGATGATTCCCTCTGCCCACAGGGTGCCGCGGAGAGCTCCAAAAGCCTCCCGGACTAGGGTTGACGATGACGACAGCTGCGGGTGTTTTTGGTGGAGAAGGCTTCTGTATTTAGGGTTAACCCTTCGAGGAGAATATGTAGGTGCGAGGGAAACATCGGTGGGCGGCCAAGTGGCCCACATCACCCCTAGGCGCGGCTAGAGGGGGCGCGCCGCCCTATGGTGTGGGGCCCCTGTGGTCCTCCTCCGGGTCCGCTTCGAACTCCGTGTGCACGACGACTTTCTAAGACTCTGGGTTTTCGAATCGTCCAATTTCGAGAATATTTCCAGAACAACTTTTCTGAAACTAAAAACAGCAGAAAACATGAACTGGCTTTGTGGCATCTTGTCAATAGGTTAGTCCCAGAAAATCGATAAAAATGGCATAAAGTGTAAGGGAAACATGTAGCATATAGTATGAAAACAACATGGAAAATCAGAAATTATAGATACGTTTATGATGTATCAGTGCACACCCGCAAGATTGGAGGTTCTTCGGCGGCCGGTGGCGCTGAAGGTCAGCGGCGGAAAGGCGGAAAATAGGCCAAATTGGTTGGTACTGCGAAGCTGCTGACTGTCGTCAAATGTGAGGGGCTCCTCCGAGCCAATTCATGGAGGCGCCTGGCTCAGAGGCTCGCCCCTCCCAAAGGCCAACAAGCGGGTGGCCTTCATCGACCACATCTCCAAGGGAGTCTCTTCCCTCCTTCACCCGTTCTTCCTCGCCCTTATGGCGGTGTATGGCGTGCAACTGCATGACGTCCCGCCAAACTCGATCCAGCACATAGCATTCTTCATCGTGCTATGCGAGTGCTACATCGGGATAGCCCCACACTAGGCGCTTTTCAAGCACTACTTCAACGTGAAGGCTCAACCGAGTAGCAGCGACCCGCACAGAGTTGGAGGCTGCAACATTAAGATTAACCCGAAATTGGTTTATTTTAAGATGGGCTTCATCGACTCTGTCACTCGGTGGGGAACTTGATGGTTCTACGCCAATGACTTGCCCAATGATGATGGCTCTCCTCTGGTGGATCTAGCGAGTCCAGTGGTGCAGAGGAGCTTGTGGAAGAACTAACTATCCGCGGAAGAAATTGAGCATACTGAAGATCTAGTATCCCAGGTTGCTACCTTGAAGGCCAACGGGCTCACCGGGACTCACCCCGCCGTGGTGTTTCTAAAGTGCCGAGTGCAGCCACTCCAGGACATAGTGCTTCCCATGTCGGCATACTCGAGTCCTCTCTCGATTAACTGCCTGCGCAGCGAGGAGCTCTCGAGCAACGAACTTGAGGGCTATCTGCGCCAAATCACTCGAGTCAAGGAGACCGACCTGACTCGGCTCATGATGTTCCTCCACTTTCTTCTACGACTGAACGCGTCGAGGTGAATTTCCTTATTCCCGTTGTTTGATTTTCTCTTAGACTTCGCTTTTCTTTAGAATCTGGATGTCCTTGCCAGCATACCACCCAAAGCGGGCACTGTCCCCTTTATGGAGGGTTTGACTGTGGCTTCCGCTGCGGATTTGGATTCGATTCCTTTCATCACTACAACTAATTCTTCTCGAGATGTTGATGATTTGGAGGAAAGCCACAAAGAAACTGTCGACGAGTCGAACATACCCTCCAAGCGCACTCTAGCAGAGAGAAAGCATGGAGAATCTACCTCGAGGGACTCAAGATCTTCGAGTGCTACTCAAGGGGACGATATGAGGAACCCAAACTTGGCGGTTCCCATCTCGTCAATGCCACCACTCGCTCCTCAGCCAACAACCACTCCTTCACAGGCTCCTACTGCCGAGAAACCCCGCCGTATGTTCGGCTTGGGGACTCTCAGCGGGTGGGTTTCTTCTTCTGCTGCTGTTATATTACTCGAATCTTGACTCTTAATCTGACCATTGCTTTTTTATTTTCTATTTTTACTTCAGTAATTGTCCTAGGGCCCCGACTCCTTCTAGGGCTCCAACTCCTCCTCCTCAGGGAGGAGCTGGCTTGAGTGTTGTCATGACTCCCCCTACCCAGGGAGGAAATGATTCGGGCTCTGCTCCTGACGCCCATGCTCCCACAATCTCAAGTTCTTCACAGGGAACTCGAGATAAGGGAGTCGTACAAGAGGTTGTCTCGGAGCGCTCGGATGTCCCTGAGGCTGATCCAGTACCTTCGGTCCTAGGAGCTTGGATGATCAATTTGACAGATGTAAACACCTTGGCTCCCGAATTACATGTTAGAGACAACGTGAGTTTATTTTCCTTTCTTTACTTTTCGTCCAATTTTCCTTATTTTGTCAGGTGCGCGAACAGTGCTCCCAATGGGAGTAGCCCCCGAGTCAGTGTTTGGCTGCTTGTAGGCGAGTGTGGACTCAAAACATGTATCTTAATTTCTGACTCGAATGCTTTTTCCAGCCCTTGTTGGACAGCATGAAGGACCTGAGCACTTGCTTCCTTGGTATTGGGAGGGAGAGAGACATTGCTGAGGCCAATTTTGCTAAGGCAAAAGGTAAATCTTATTTTGGTGAACTGTTGTCATTTCATCTGCTTTGTCTTATGTTTCTAATTAATTTCTCTTGCATGTCTTAGAACTCCTGATTGCGACTATTGCGGAGAAGATTCCGCGCTTACACGAGTGAAAGAACTCGAGGCGTAGAATGCGGCTCTTCAGTTAGAGGCCACGACTACCAAGAAGAGGATTGAAGATGCTATTCGAAAAGCATACGAGTCCAGGAAAAAAGAGAAAGATGCTCTTAAGCAGTTCGCCGACCTAGAGGAAATTGTTGTCCCTCGACTCCATGCAGTGACACTTGGTTTAACATGTATTTGCACTCTATTTATTTTCTTCCCTTTTTGGTATTTCCTGTACCTTTGCTAACGATTTCCTTATGTTGTTGCGGCCACTATAGGTAGTCTGTCGCACCCTGGGTTTCTAGAGGATACTCTCCGCACGAACTGGAAGTCAGGTGCTTGGATTATGGGGCATACATGCTCCCACGTCCCAGCTTCCTGGTAGGCCTGCGCTTATGCGCGACAACACAAGCCCTGCTTCCACCGTCGAAGTAAACTATCCGCTAGGAACCTAAAGGCACTACTGTCGACGTACTTCATAATCAAACACGCACGGTACGTCAACAGTTTGGTACGAATGATAGCACAGAAATGTCTCTAAGACACAAAAGAATGAAATAAGTGCAACTGGCCTTCACTAAGGCAGAAAATATCGAATACAGTCATCCAGAGGACACATGTCCCAACATATCATCCATTACAACAGCGGAAGCAATCAAAGGGGGTCTGAGTACAGACAAATCCATGGCTTAAGAAGCCGGGGAAAATAAAGAAAAAGCGAAGCCCATCCACGTAGGTCTGGATCCTGCCCTGGTCCAGCTAGCTACTCGTCTGCAGACTCGTCGAACTCCACAAAGTAGCCATCCTGGGAAGCATCGTAGTCGTAGTCGTACTCTGCGTAAACCACAGCCCCAACGGGGTCAGTACATCCAAGTACTGGCAAGCAAGACTCACAGCTCATCAAGGAGTTACCCGTCAACACAAGCATTGATGCTTGGGATCAACGGAAGAAAAGGGGTAATATAAAAGTTGCTGCTGGCTGCTCTAAACAACTACAGAATATAGCTACAAGTTCCGGCTAACAGAAAAGATAAGATCGAGGATTGTAACCAACTGAAAGATAACTCCAACCAAACCCATCCTGGATCTCGCCCCTTATCCAAAGAAGCGATCCGAGGATAACTCACACAGTTGTGATAAGGTGAATCAAGTTATTGTGTGAATAACCTATTACTAGTCAGGTTATTAATCATTGGGTGAAACATGATTGTAAGTTATGTTGAAGTTGTCCTGAGTACTTGTTAGCCAGTACTTTCACCAGGTAATCCATAACCGCGGAAAACACGGCTTCTCGAGAAGATTATCCCTGCAGGGTTGCACCAATTTTGTCGTACACTCAAGAATAACCCGCCAGATGGAAATGCACTTCCACCAAGCGGGGTACTCTACACAACCAACCATTCTTCGCATCAAGCCCAAAGCACCTTGGGCGCACGGCTAATCGAGCCCAGAAGAAAATGGACCCTCATAGCACTCTAAGAACGTGTCCCCCTATATGCCGACTACAAAAGTTCCACCCTGCGCTGGGCTCGCAAAAACATGCATGCGGCAAATGGAAAACACGAACTAAATGAGGCGATTTGGACGAGATGCGAATCAGGTCAAGTTGAGGGGGGCGCCCATACTCGCTTCCCAAATGCGGGTAGTGCGCTCATCATGGATCAGTAGACAAGACCCTTTTCCTATTAGGGTCGACACTAGCAGGCTCCAAAACCACTCATGGGCCTCCTGCCGGTGCCTTATCATCAAATTATTATTACCATTAGCAATTAACAGGATTGATTGATTAACAACGAGCCCCGGTACAAGATAATAAGATAGTAACAGTAGTACCCGACAACAGACTCGAGTAAAAGCAACCCTAAGCATGCTAGATAATAACTGGCACAAGCAATGGCTGTAGGTATGGAGGTGGTGGCAATATCATGGCTCAAGGTATCATGTGATGGGTTCGGAGAACAAGCAACGATACATAGGGCTAGCAGTAGTAGACAAAAAGATAGTATCGACAACAAGTGTGGAAAGGAACTCGATGATTCATGTGAGTGATAACTTGCCTGGCAGCTCAGCCTCGTACTGGGCTAGGTCCTGAGTAGTGGTGTCGTAAGGCTCGTCGGTACCAACGTCGTCGTCTAACCGAGAAGAAGCAAAAACAACAACGAAGGAAGACGGGCAATCAATACATGGCATAAGTGCACAAACATTGGATGATGCATGTCATGTTTAATAGATGTACCAAAATAACTTGCTTGACATGAAACACAAGTTTAAATGGATTCCATATGCAAAGGGTGCATATGGAAGCCCATGCTTTAGAGTTGAATTAATTGTTCTACCACTAAGCATCATGTGTAAGTGACTTAGTATGATGCATGCATGATGATGAACAATAGGATAACAAAATTAAATGCAATTGGAATGATAGTTAACAATTTAGAAAGCATTTATTAAATTTGGAATTTTGTTACTTAAACATGGCACACAAGTAAATGTTGTTATCATCAAGTTAAGGTGTGCAAAACAATTTAAAAAAATTTATATTTGAAAAGTTTATCAAATTTTAGTTGGATTACATGTTTCACATTTTGAAATTGGACTTAGGATTAATTATTTATGAATTAAACAATTTTAAACAATTTTTAATTGAATTAAACAAGATTTAAATATTTTAGGCAATTTAAATTGTTCAAACCAGAAAACAAAATTTATATTTGAATAGAGCATTCAAAATGGGGTGGAAAACATATTTTATTTGTATTATTTGAAAACAGTATGAATTAGTTATGAATTATTTCAATTTGCATTTGAATTATTCAAATTTGAAATTTAAATGAATTTTGAATATTCAAAACAGAACACAAATGAGCTAGATGGAAAGATTATGAAATTTGGATATGAAAACATATAAAGTTTGCATTTGTTGGATTTATGAAATGGGAGATATTGAATTTTAAAGTTTTGATTTAATTCTGTTATTTAAAAAGAATTTGGAATTTTTGAATTACGCAGAAAACCTTTTGCTACTCGGGTTCTAGCTACCCACTGCCACTGCGCAGTGGGCCAGAGGGGCCAGCGTGGCGCACACGCTGGCGTGGCTTCCAGTGCCACTGCCTGGTGGGGCTTTGCGCGCGGGAGAAAATCTCCAAAAAAGTTTTGCGGCCGCGGGGCTCGAACCCGCGAGCTCGCTGTGCGCGCAAAAGGCTCGCGCCACTGCGGTACGTTTGCGTGTTTGACAGATAAGGGGACTGAAGCAGGTTATTGTTCAGTCCCAACACTCTGAATTTTCTGACGAAAACGTGCGCGGCGGACAGACGAGATGCTCGCCGGCGACGATTGCACGGTGGCGCTCACGGTTGGATGCAGATGTGCACGGTGCAGATGTTTGCGAACCAACAGAGAGGGAGAAGGAACGGTGGCGAGCTCACCGGCGCTAGCAGCAGGATGCAGAGGCTCGACGAAGCTCTGCTGACGGCGGCGTGACGGAGGCAGTCGTGGACGGCGGCGAGCTCCTGGTGCTCCTCTGCGGCTGCTACGGTGTTCAAAACGTCGAGGAGATCATGGCGACTCGATCCCAGTGATCAGGTGGCGGCGTGGGGTTCTGCAACGACAAGAGGAACATCGGATTCAGAGGGAGGGCACCGTGGCCGGAGAAGAAGAAGAGGATCGCGTCCTCGATCTGTTGCTCACCGTGGAGCTTGCAGGTGTCCAATGGAAGGAGGGAGGAGAGGCGCTTCGATTTCAGTTGGTGGATGGCTAGGTGGGAGTTAACTGCGGTGGCGCCATGGAAAACTTCAGAGGCTCGCCGGCGGGAAGGAGATGCAGAGAGGTGGAGCTCGAGGAAGGAGGCGAATTGGCGGCGCTGGAGAGGTGGAGGCGGAAACCCTAGCAGCTAGGGCACAGCTAGGGGGGCTAGGGCTCCTTTTATAGGCTGGAGGCGCTGCGGTGGCCGCCGTGGTCGCGCGCGGTCGCGGTGGATGCCGCCGATGCGCGGCCGTACGGGAAGACGAAGAAGGAGGGCGCGCGCACGAATCTTGGCGCCCTCAAACCGGTAAGTTGCGCTGCGCGGGCTGGGTTGCTGCGCGCTAGGGCTAGGTGGGCTGGGCTTTGCTATCTGCTGCGCGCGCGCTGCTTTCTCCTTTTTTATTCTTTTTCTGTTTTATTTTTTTTTGCAGTTTGCTTTTGGAAGAAAAAGGTAGGGTTTTGCTTTTAGAAAAATTTGAAAAAATTTGGTTAAGCCTTCTAGGTAATTAGAAACCACCCTGTAAGCTTGGATTTCAAAAATGGAAATTTAAAATTATAGTTAGTGTTTGAAATCAAATATGGGAGAATTTCATATTAGATTTCTTTATTGAAAACAAACATTTGAATAGGGTTATCCCTAGGTTAAAATAAATGAGTTTAGGACCACAAATTGTGGTGAATTGTGATGGTTTAAATTAGGTACTGATTTGAACTTGGTTTGGGAATTTAAAAGGTGATTTGAGAATTATTGATTGAATTATTGGTTGGATTTAAAGCAACAATTTAATAAGTGAAAACAAGGAATAAAAGGGTTGTTTTTATTTGTTATTTTGGTTCCAAAGGTTGTAACAGAGCAAGTATGAAACCATGTTTGAAAAAGGTTTGAATTTGAATTGTGAAAACATGATAAAACAGATAGAAAACAAATGCAGACAATAAGTAAACATGATGACATGATGCAATGCTTGAAATAAAACAAAGAACAAAGCATTCTAGGGGTATTTTCATACTTGGGATGTTACAAAACGCCCCCCCTTGAAGGAATCGCGCCCCGAGATTCCCTACTGAGAAATGAACAGGTCCGGATACTTCTTGCGAAGATCCTCTTCGGTCTCCCACGTTGCCTCTTTATCAGAATGATGCGACCATTGGACTTTCAAGAACTTGGTGCTCTTGTTGCGAGTCTTACGCTCGGTCTCATCGAGAATACGAATAGGGTGCTCCTCATAAGACAGATCATCTTGCAGCTCAATGGAATCATGATCAACTGCACGATCTGGATCTTTGAAACACTTCTTGAGTTGTGACACGTGGAACACATCGTGCACTTTGGATAGTTTTTCTGGAAGTTCAAGACGATAAGCATTCTCTGCACGTCTTGAGAGGATGTTGAAAGGGCCAATGTATCTTGGTGCAAGCTTTCCTTTCACACCAAAACGATGAGTGCCTCTGAGGGGAGTTACACGGAGATATGCCTTATCACCAGGTGCATAGACCATATCCCTGTGCTTGCTATCATAATAGCTCTTCTGACGAGACTGAGCAATCCTGAGATTGTCACGAATGATACGAACTTTCTCCTCGGCTTCCTTAACAATGTCAGGGCCTAAAAGTGAACGTTCACCAGCTCCAGACCAATTGATTGGACTCCTGTATCTGCGACCATACAGAGCCTCAAATGGTGCCATGCCTAGGCTTGCCTGGTAGCTGTTGTTGTAGGAGAATTCAGCATATGGAAGGCAATCCTCCCATTTCATGCCAAAGGAGAGACCACATGCTCTGAGCATATCCTCGAGAATCTGATTGACTCTTTCGACTTGCCCCTGAGACTGAGGGTGATAAGCTGTGCTGAACAGAAGTTTAGTGCCCAATGCTTCCTGAAAGCTTTTCCAGAAATGAGAAGTGAAAATACTTCCACGGTCTGAACTTATTTCCAATGGAACACCATGAAGGGGAACAACCTTTGCTGTGTAGAGCTCTGCTAACTGGCTAGCTGAGATAGTTTCCTTTACAGCATAGAAGTGAGCAACCTTAGTGAGACGATCAATAACAACGAAGATTGCATCGTTGCCCTTTTTGGACTTTGGAAACCCAGTAACGAAGTCCATTTCAATCATGTCCCACTTCCACTCAGGAATTTTCAGAGGTTGGAGTAGACCTGCTGTCTTCTGATGGACTGCCTTAACACGTTGACAAACGTCGCATTCAGAAACGTATTGAGCAATTTCACGTTTCATGCCAGGCCACCAATACAGAGTCTTGAGATCCTGGTACATCTTTGTACTTCCAGGGTGAATGGATAGAGGAGTTTCATGAGCCTCCTTGAGAATGATATCCTTGAGACTTTGAATCTGAGGGACTGCAATGCGTCCTTCGAAGAACACAGTTCCCTTGTCATCAATTGAGAAGGACTTGAACTTATCATTGCCCTCCTTGATGTGATCCACAATCTTCTTGATTTCATTATCACGAAGTTGTTCAGAACGAATCTTGTCCTCGAGAGTTGGGCTGGCTGTCAAGCTAGCAAGGTATCCTTCAGGAACAAGACCAAGGTTCAGCTTCTGGAATTCTTCATGAAGTGGAGGTTGGCTTTCCATGATCATGAGATTATTGCAATAGGATTTGCGACTGAGAGCATCGGCCATAACATTAGCCTTGCCTGGAGTGTAAGAAATGGTGAGATCAAAGTCTTTAATCTTCTCAATCCATCTCCTTTGCCTGAGATTCAGATCTGGCTGAGTGAATATGTATTTCAGACTCTTGTGATCGGAAAAGATTTCAGTTTTGTTACCCAACAAGTATTGTCTCCATTTCTTGAGGGCAAACACAACTGCTGCAAGTTCAAGATCATGAGTGGGATAGTTTTGCTCATGTGGGTTCAACTGACGTGAAGCATAAGCGACAACTTGACGTTCTTGCATAAGAACTGCTCCTAGGCCTTGGAGAGATGCATCACAGAATATCTGGAAAGGTTTGGTAGTGTCTGGGCCAACTAGAATAGGTGTGGAAGTGAGTTTAGTCTTCAGGAGGTTGAAACTCTCATCACATTGTGGAGTCCAAACGAACTTTTTGTCCTTCTTTGTGAGATCAGTGAGAGGTTTAGCAATCTTGGAAAAGTTTTGGACGAAACGACGACAATAGCTAGCCAAGCCAAGAAAGCTTCTAACTTGTTTCACCGTCTTAGGGGGTTTCCAGTCAACAATTGCCTTAACCTTTTCCGGGTCAATGGCTATGCCTTTGGCAGAGATGATATGACCAAGATATGCAACTTCTGGAATCCAGAACTCACATTTGGAAAACTTGGCATACAGACGATGCTCGCGAAGTTTCATGAGAGTGAGACGAAGGTGTTCTCCATGCTCTTCCTCGGATTTGGAATAGACTAGAATGTCATCAAGATATACCACAACGAACTTGTCGAGGTATTCATGGAAGACAGAATTCATGAGTCTTGAGAACGTTGCCGGTGCATTTGTGAGACCAAAGGACATGACGGTGTATTCATATAGACCGTAACGAGTGGTGAAAGCTGTCTTAGGAATATCTTCCTTTCTGATCTTTATCTGATGGTAACCCATCCTCAAGTCCAACTTTGAGAATATTGAGGCTCCAGCAAGTTGATCAAAAAGATCATCGATACGAGGAAGTGGATACTTGTTCTTGATGGTTTTCTCGTTGAGAGGACGATAGTCAACCACGAGTCTCTTAGTTTGATCCTTCTTGGCAACAAACAGAGTTGGGCAACCCCAAGCGGAGGAACTAGGCTGAATGAAACCTTTGTCCATATACATATCGATTTGCTCCTTCAACAATTTCAGTTCAGGAGGAGCTATCTTATATGGATGCTTAGAGATTGGAGCAGTACCTGGCTCAAGCTCGATCATGAACTCAACTGCTCTGTCCGGAGGCATCCCTGGCAACTCTTCTGGAAAGACGTCAGGGAACTCACAAACCACCGGAACATTTTCAATTGCAGGAAGGGGTTTGGCATCGAGGCTGAACAGCTGAGCAGAAGTTGATCCATATGGAGAATAGACTATCTGGCCTGAAGTGTGGGAGAGAGTTATTGACTTTTGAGCACAGTCAATTTTAGCTTTGTGGGTCTTCAACCAATCCATACCCAGAATGACATCAATGTCAGAATTTCCCAGCAACATGAGTGAAGCAAGGAATACACGACCTCCAATTAGGATCTCATTGTCCATGCTTATCTTGGAAGTCAACATTTGCGGTCCCGGAGAGTGAACAGTCATTTGATTGCTTAGCGGAACCAGAACTAGGTTGTATGCTTTTGCAAAAATCTTTGACACAAATGAATGCGATGCTCCAGTATCAAACAACACTTTAGCTGGAATAGAGTTTACGGGTAATATACCGAGAACGACGTCAGCAGCCTCTTCGGCTTTGTCGGCCTTGATATGGTTCACCCTCGCGTTCCTCCCGACAGGCCTATTGTTGGAGTTGAAGGCTTTAGCCGGAGGAGCACGAACCATAGCCTGGTTGGTGTTGGGGCGAGGAGGTAGGGGTAGCTGCTTCTGAGTGCACTTATCAGCATAATGTCCAGTATCCTTGCACTTGTAGCAAGTGACGATACGAGAAGGACCCGGCCTTGGCTGCCCCATCGGAAACCTCTGACCCTGCATCTGAGATGGGTTGGGTGGGCGGGGACCAAAGCCTGGAGAAGCTTGTGCATTTGGAGCCCGAGTGACAGCACCATTTGGCACCCAGATGCGGCGCTTCTGCGGAGGGGTGGTCATGTTGGAGGAGGAACCACCCTCACGCGAGTGCTTGCGCGACTCCTCGAACGCCTTGCGCCCATTCTCCTCATTGAGCGCGGTGTTCACAAGCTCCACGAAGTCCTTGCACTTGATGTTGGTGAGAGCGTACTTCAGTTCCGGGTTAAAACCTCGGCGGAACCTTGCCATCTTCTTGGCTTCGGTGGACACTTCGTCACCAGCGTACCGAGCGAGACGATTGAACTCGTTCTGGTAGCCGAGAACGTCCAGCTTGCCCTGTCTGAGAGAGCAGAATTCCTCACGCATCTTTTCCATGAGACCATCCGGGATGTGGTGCTTCAGGAAGGCATCCTTGAAACATCCCCAGTTGATAGGAAAGCCAGCCCTCATGGCCTGGTAGTTCTCCCACCAAGTAGCTGCCTGACCCTTCAGTAGGTAGGTGGCGTACTTGACCTTATCCTCTTCAGCAACATGAGCTATCTCCAGAGCTCTTGCTACGTCACGGATCCAGTCATCAGCATCCAGGGGCTCACGTGTTGCCACGAAAGCTTTTGGGCCCAAGCTGAGGAAGTCCTTGATGGTGACCCTTGGAGCATTCTGGTTGTGTTGCTGGTTAGCCTGGATCTGGGCCATCTGTGTCACCACTTGGGTCATCTGAGCCAACAGTTCCCCCATTGGTGGTGGCGGAGGCGGGTTGTTCCTGGTTGGAGGCATCCTGAACAGAAATTCATTTTAGCACAACAACAGAAAAGGATAGACTTGGTAACCGAAAGATAGATTATTCCGACGCATGAATAGATAACCAACAGGTACATCATCACATGTTCAAATACATCAGAATATCCAACAGACCAATACATGGTTCGAAAACGAAAGGATAAACTAGACACAGCTAGTAATGGATACAACGGTACTCTCATGCTCATCACGCAGGACGGCGGTGAGTAGTACGACGAGAGATACGGTGAGGAGGAATCCCACGGAAGTAGGTATCACGACGATCCATGTAGATCGGAACTGCTCTGAGAGCAACTCTCGGTGTCGTGAAGTAGCAAGCGTCGTATCCCTGTGCTCCATAGCGGGGAATCCCTGTGTAACCAGCTCCGAGGTCGAGAAGTGGGCCTCTGATCGGCTCTTAACCTCCAGCATCTGGCAACGGAAGACCAGCTGGCTGAACGACACGTGCGAAGCGCTCGTCTCCAACAAAGTCTGTGGTGTACGTCGCCAGACGAGTGAGAGCAAGGTGGAGCTGCTCCCTGACTGAGGCTAACTCCTGAGAAAGTGCGGAAGCAACGGCATCACTGTGACTAGCGAACTGGGCAGTGATCTGGAGCCTGGAGCTATCAGTCTCGTAGGTATCCATGTCGCGGTGGATAGTGAAGTGAACTCCCGCTGCCGTGATGTAACCACGGGGGATGTGACGAAAACTGGACTTATCAAACCCCCAGTAGTCAGCACGGAGAACGGTGATACTCACGTACGCTGCCTGCTGCACGGCCATATCCACTGTGGACCCTACTGCCTCGTACTGGTGTGCAATGCTCCTGCCATCATCCGACAGAATGTAGACGATAGCCCGGTAGCAAGTCTGGTCACACTCTCGCTGGTGCTCGTAGACCTGGTACTCTGGTGCCCAACGGAACCCCAGAAAGGTAACCATGTCTCTCAGCAACTCTGGAAAACCGGCGGTGCTCTCACAGCGAGTCATGCGAACCATCTGCGGGTAGTAGCTGAGACCCATCTGCAGATTATTTGGAAGGTTTTGATTAGACTCCGGTAGACGAAAAAAGGATGTGGAAAACAACAACAAGGTTCAATGGACGAAAAGGATGTTGAAAAGAACATGATATTGAAGCAACATCGGGAAAACGAGACCAAAGTCCTGAGGTACTACAGAGAACCCAAAACACGTGAAATCCTAACTTGAAAGTTTAGGTGAGAACAGAAAACAACGTTGCACTTCCTTACCAGAAAAGGGTGGGTGGGTGGGGAAAGAAGAAAAATGGCAGAATTCCTACTCTCACGTTTCATTTTTCCTATATAGCTACAAAATAGTTTCTAGACTCAACTGCGACCAGTAAAAAGGGATCCTACAGGCAGACAGGCTCTGATACCATTTGTCGCACCCTGGGTTTCTAGAGGATACTCTCCGCACGAACTGGAAGTCAGGTGCTTGGATTATGGGGCATACATGCTCCCACGTCCCAGCTTCCTGGTAGGCCTGCGCTTATGCGCGACAACACAAGCCCTGCTTCCACCGTCGAAGTAAACTATCCGCTAGGAACCTAAAGGCACTACTGTCGACGTACTTCATAATCAAACACGCACGGTACGTCAACAGTTTGGTACGAATGATAGCACAGAAATGTCTCTAAGACACAAAAGAATGAAATAAGTGCAACTGGCCTTCACTAAGGCAGAAAATATCGAATACAGTCATCCAGAGGACACATGTCCCAACATATCATCCATTACAACAGCGGAAGCAATCAAAGGGGGTCTGAGTACAGACAAATCCATGGCTTAAGAAGCCGGGGAAAATAAAGAAAAAGCGAAGCCCATCCACGTAGGTCTGGATCCTGCCCTGGTCCAGCTAGCTACTCGTCTGCAGACTCGTCGAACTCCACAAAGTAGCCATCCTGGGAAGCATCGTAGTCGTAGTCGTACTCTGCGTAAACCACAGCCCCAACGGGGTCAGTACATCCAAGTACTGGCAAGCAAGACTCACAGCTCATCAAGGAGTTACCCGTCAACACAAGCATTGATGCTTGGGATCAACGGAAGAAAAGGGGTAATATAAAAGTTGCTGCTGGCTGCTCTAAACAACTACAGAATATAGCTACAAGTTCCGGCTAACAGAAAAGATAAGATCGAGGATTGTAACCAACTGAAAGATAACTCCAACCAAACCCATCCTGGATCTCGCCCCTTATCCAAAGAAGCGATCCGAGGATAACTCACACAGTTGTGATAAGGTGAATCAAGTTATTGTGTGAATAACCTATTACTAGTCAGGTTATTAATCATTGGGTGAAACATGATTGTAAGTTATGTTGAAGTTGTCCTGAGTACTTGTTAGCCAGTACTTTCACCAAGTAATCCATAACCGCGGAAAACACGGCTTCTCGAGAAGATTATCCCTGCAGGGTTGCACCAATTTGGCCGTACACTCAAGAATAACCCGCCAGATGGAAATGCACTTCCACCAAGCGGGGTACTCTACACAACCAACCATTCTTCGCATCAAGCCCAAAGCACCTTGGGCGCACGGCTAATCGAGCCCAGAAGAAAATGGACCCTCATAGCACTCTAAGAACGTGTCCCCCTATATGCCGACTACAAAAGTTCCACCCTGCGCTGGGCTCGCAAAAACATGCATGCGGCAAATGGAAAACACGAACTAAATGAGGCGATTTGGACGAGATGCGAATCAGGTCAAGTTGAGGGGGGCGCCCATACTCGCTTCCCAAATGCGGGTAGTGCGCTCATCATGGATCAGTAGACAAGACCCTTTTCCTATTAGGGTCGACACTAGCAGGCTCCAAAACCACTCATGGGCCTCCTGCCGGTGCCTTATCATCAAATTATTATTACCATTAGCAATTAACAGGATTGATTGATTAACAACGAGCCCCGGTACAAGATAATAAGATAGTAACAGTAGTACCCGACAACAGACTCGAGTAAAAGCAACCCTAAGCATGCTAGATAATAACTGGCACAAGCAATGGCTGTAGGTATGGAGGTGGTGGCAATATCATGGCTCAAGGTATCATGTGATGGGTTCGGAGAACAAGCAACGATACATAGGGCTAGCAGTAGTAGACAAAAAGATAGTATCGACAACAAGTGTGGAAAGGAACTCGATGATTCATGTGAGTGATAACTTGCCTGGCAGCTCAGCCTCGTACTGGGCTAGGTCCTGAGTAGTGGTGTCGTAAGGCTCGTCGGTACCAACGTCGTCGTCTAACCGAGAAGAAGCAAAAACAACAACGAAGGAAGACGGGCAATCAATACATGGCATAAGTGCACAAACATTGGATGATGCATGTCATGTTTAATAGATGTACCAAAATAACTTGCTTGACATGAAACACAAGTTTAAATGGATTCCATATGCAAAGGGTGCATATGGAAGCCCATGCTTTAGAGTTGAATTAATTGTTCTACCACTAAGCATCATGTGTAAGTGACTTAGTATGATGCATGCATGATGATGAACAATAGGATAACAAAATTAAATGCAATTGGAATGATAGTTAACAATTTAGAAAGCATTTATTAAATTTGGAATTTTGTTACTTAAACATGGCACACAAGTAAATGTTGTTATCATCAAGTTAAGGTGTGCAAAACAATTTAAAAAAATTTATATTTGAAAAGTTTATCAAATTTTAGTTGGATTACATGTTTCACATTTTGAAATTGGACTTAGGATTAATTATTTATGAATTAAACAATTTTAAACAATTTTTAATTGAATTAAACAAGATTTAAATATTTTAGGCAATTTAAATTGTTCAAACCAGAAAACAAAATTTATATTTGAATAGAGCATTCAAAATGGGGTGGAAAACATATTTTATTTGTATTATTTGAAAACAGTATGAATTAGTTATGAATTATTTCAATTTGCATTTGAATTATTCAAATTTGAAATTTAAATGAATTTTGAATATTCAAAACAGAACACAAATGAGCTAGATGGAAAGATTATGAAATTTGGATATGAAAACATATAAAGTTTGCATTTGTTGGATTTATGAAATGGGAGATATTGAATTTTAAAGTTTTGATTTAATTCTGTTATTTAAAAAGAATTTGGAATTTTTGAATTACGCAGAAAACCTTTTGCTACTCGGGTTCTAGCTACCCACTGCCACTGCGCAGTGGGCCAGAGGGGCCAGCGTGGCGCACACGCTGGCGTGGCTTCCAGTGCCACTGCCTGGTGGGGCTTTGCGCGCGGGAGAAAATCTCCAAAAAAGTTTTGCGGCCGCGGGGCTCGAACCCGCGAGCTCGCTGTGCGCGCAAAAGGCTCGCGCCACTGCGGTACGTTTGCGTGTTTGACAGATAAGGGGACTGAAGCAGGTTATTGTTCAGTCCCAACACTCTGAATTTTCTGACGAAAACGTGCGCGGCGGACAGACGAGATGCTCGCCGGCGACGATTGCACGGTGGCGCTCACGGTTGGATGCAGATGTGCACGGTGCAGATGTTTGCGAACCAACAGAGAGGGAGAAGGAACGGTGGCGAGCTCACCGGCGCTAGCAGCAGGATGCAGAGGCTCGACGAAGCTCTGCTGACGGCGGCGTGACGGAGGCAGTCGTGGACGGCGGTGAGCTCCTGGTGCTCCTCTGCGGCTGCTACGGTGTTCAAAACGTCGAGGAGATCATGGCGACTCGATCCCAGTGATCAGGTGGCGGCGTGGGGTTCTGCAACGACAAGAGGAACATCGGATTCAGAGGGAGGGCACCGTGGCCGGAGAAGAAGAAGAGGATCGCGTCCTCGATCTGTTGCTCACCGTGGAGCTTGCAGGTGTCCAATGGAAGGAGGGAGGAGAGGCGCTTCGATTTCAGTTGGTGGATGGCTAGGTGGGAGTTAACTGCGGTGGCGCCATGGAAAACTTCAGAGGCTCGCCGACGGGAAGGAGATGCAGAGAGGTGGAGCTCGAGGAAGGAGGCGAATTGGCGGCGCTGGAGAGGTGGAGGCGGAAACCCTAGCAGCTAGGGCACAGCTAGGGGGGCTAGGGCTCCTTTTATAGGCTGGAGGCGCTGCGGTGGCCGCCGTGGTCGCGCGCGGTCGCGGTGGATGCCGCCGATGCGCGGCCGTACGGGAAGACGAAGAAGGAGGGCGCGCGCACGAATCTTGGCGCCCTCGAACCGGTAAGTTGCGCTGCGCGGGCTGGGTTGCTGCGCGCTAGGGCTAGGTGGGCTGGGCTTTGCTATCTGCTGCGCGCGCGCTGCTTTCTCCTTTTTTATTCTTTTTCTGTTTTATTTTTTTTTTGCAGTTTGCTTTTGGAAGAAAAAGGTAGGGTTTTGCTTTTAGAAAAATTTGAAAAATTTTGGTTAAGCCTTCTAGGTAATTAGAAACCACCCTGTAAGCTTGGATTTCAAAAATGGAAATTTAAAATTATAGTTAGTGTTTGAAATCAAATATGGGAGAATTTCATATTAGATTTCTTTATTGAAAACAAACATTTGAATAGGGTTATCCCTAGGTTAAAATAAATGAGTTTAGGACCACAAATTGTGGTGAATTGTGATGGTTTAAATTAGGTACTGATTTGAACTTGGTTTGGGAATTTAAAAGGTGATTTGAGAATTATTGATTGAATTATTGGTTGGATTTAAAGCAACAATTTAATAAGTGAAAACAAGGAATAAAAGGGTTGTTTTTATTTGTTATTTTGGTTCCAAAGGTTGTAACAGAGCAAGTATGAAACCATGTTTGAAAAAGGTTTGAATTTGAATTGTGAAAACATGATAAAACAGATAGAAAACAAATGCAGACAATAAGTAAACATGATGACATGATGCAATGCTTGAAATAAAACAAAGAACAAAGCATTCTAGGGGTATTTTCATACTTGGGATGTTACATAGTCCTCCTTTGTTGTCTGCTTGACTACGGGAGGATCCACCCCTAGATGTTGTGACTTCCTCAGAGGAGCAGGTGACCAAGGTCAGAGGTTCAATGGAGAAGCTCTTGGGGGGTACTTGTGTCCTTCCACGATACATGTTCCGTAAGGAAAAAGTGCCTTTGACTTTGGATGCCTTGATGGGCGTGTTTCACAACACGATTGTCTCGGCTGAATTTAGTCGGGAGCAACCACTTTCCGGAGCAAAGATATTCCCGACGCTTACCCGAGCACATGGCATCCAGGGTGATTTCGAAACTGCGCTGAGCGGACCTCCAGTGGACTCAGACGGGCAAGAGGTAGACCTCAACCCCTTCACTGAAGAATCTGTTAGGTTAGCTGAGAGTCTCGTGAAAATGCTCAAAAATCGAGCTCAGGTTGCTGAGCCTTATGAAGATGCTAAGGAGGCAGCCATCGAGAGCTAGTTTTTCTTTCTTTCAAGTAGTTTTAGTAGTAGCGGTGCCTGAGTGCAGTAAATCCGCTCTTTTGTTTGTAATGAATCTTGTGTCCTTAGTGATGAATGAAGTATGCTTCACTATTTGAGTCGAAATTATTTTTCATGGTTGGCTTGCATAACTCAACTTCCTATTTTATGTTTTCTCTCGATGGGAGTAGCCCCGAGTGTGAAGCAGTAGAATTCTGCTGAACACTCGAGTGAAATAATGACTGAGTCCGAACAATCTTCTTCTCTCTTCTTTAGGAACCTATGTCCTCTAGTTCTGCCAATCCATCCACTCCAAATCCTTCAACTTCTTCTGCAATGAGCTTGGTGCAATTACTGAGCGCCAAACTTTTGAGAAAAGAGGAGGAACTCAGAACCTTGAGGTCCCAACTTGATGCTTCAAAAGGCAAAGAGCAAGTTGCATCATATCGTGAGGATTTCCTCCTAGCTGATTTGGCTGCTATAACTACAGATTTAGCATGTAAGTTTTCACCTGTCTCTCTCTAGATTATCCCGAGTGATATTTTCTTCATCCGATCCGGGTAGATAATTCTCCTGTAGGTGTTCAAGAAAATGTTGCCGAAGAAACTCAGTATATTGAAGAGGAGCGCCAACAACTTTCTGCTTATATCTCATCATCTTTCTTGGCTGATGCCGAAAAGTCTTGAGTGCTCCTTACTCTGAGGACTCGGGCTCAGCAGGTTGGTTGGATGATTGGCTCTTGGCATGCTGCTTTTTGCAACATTTATGGAGCCCTTTTCCACTTAATAAGCTACCTGAAGGTCTTTTCAACTTGATGCAGAAGTTCAGGAGCTACGATCACACCAAGGCACCCGTCCATCGTGAGCTTGTTGGGGAAGCCAAGGTTGCACTAGCTGTTGCCAAGACTCACTACCCGCACATGAACTTGCTGAAAATTGGCAGGGGTCCCCACGCTCCTCGTGGTCGCCAACCGTTTAACGTGACTGCTCTCTATGAAGCAGCTACCGCAGTAGTCGCACTCATGCGCTTAGCGAAAGAAGAGACTGATATCCAACTACAGGTTGGATGTACTCCACAACTTTAGATATTTGTTACCTTTGTTGTATCTGTAAATAATATTGTAAGTATCTGTGTTGTATATGGATGAAATCCC